>JAMQGT020012758.1:0-85168 GCA_024447675.2 Pterophyllum scalare | reverse complement strand
GAAAGGAAGCTAAGAATTAAAGAAACCTGAGCTCTGGATCTTAGTATAAAAATAAAGTGCAGATATTCTCACCCAGTAACATGCTTTATTTGAGTATAAGAGTGCGACATGCTGCCTTACTGTCAGGTTGTTTACATAAAATTTTAAAAATTAAGGAATTACACAGTTTAATAAAGCCTTAATAATGCATCTAGAGTTAAAACTTAGAACTGGGTAGATTTTGTTAAACTCTATAATATAGAGGTTAATGAGTGCCATTTTAGAAACCAGACAGTTTATTAATTGCACTTTGCTAGTAGTACCAGGTTGGGCCACCTTTCACCTTCAGTACCAATTTAGTTCTCTAGATTCAACAAGGTGCTGGAAACATTCCTCTGTGATTTTTGCCCATATTGACATGACAGTATCACTGCAGATGTTGTCAGCTGCACATCCATGAGGCAAATCTCCAGTTTCACCATCCCAAAGATGCTCTATTGGATTAGGAGCTGGTGACTGTGGAGGCCATTTGTGTCCAGTGAACTCATAGTCATGTTTAAGAATCCAGTTTGGAAGCAGCCATCAGAAGATGAGTACACTGTGGCCATAAAAGGATAGAGATGGTCAGCAAAAATACTCAGGTAGTGTGTGGCATTTAAATGATGCTTGACCGGGGCCCACTGTGTGCCAAGAAAACATTTCTCACACCGTTACACCACCACCTTAGCAGTTCACACAAAGCAGGATGTTTTTTTCCAATCTTCTGTTGTCCAATTTTAATGAACCCATGTGAATTGTAGCCTCAGTTTCCTGTTCTTAGCTGACACAGGTGGCACACCTGATGTGCTGCCACTTATGCCTAAAAAATATGGGCTCATTTTTAATTTGATGCTAGCAACACATTTCAAAATTTGGGACAGGGGCATATTTACCACAGTGTAGTATGTGTAGGAGAGGAATGTTGTTCCATTCTTCTCTCATATAAAGTTTTAGCTGCTCAATGGTCCTGGGTCGTTTTTGTCATATATTTCATGCTGTGCCAGATGAAAGGTCTGGACTGCAGGCAGGCGAGTTCAGCACAGGGACTTTTACTACATTGTAATAGCTGCAGTTTGGGGTTTAACATTGTCTTGTTAAAATATGTATGAAAAACACGTCACTGGGATGGGAACACATGTTGCTCTAAAACCTATATATACCTTTCAGACTTGATGTTGCCTTTCCAGATGTGCAACTCAACGTTGCTCAGTCGATTTTAAATGAGCTTCAGGCCTAGAAAAGGCATACTATCACTATAGTGATAGTATATTTTGTGGTTTTTAATGTTATCGCTTTATACTTAACGATTAAATGTCCAGCACTGCCATTTCCCTCTTTTATTCTCTAAATATCTGGTCCATATTTATTCACATGTGGGTACAGAGAGGGAGCACTTAAATCTTTTGAACCTTATTGATTTTGTTCTCAGCTCAGCAAATGATCACTGTCGCAGAGTGAACTTTGACTTGAGCTCAAATGTCCCTTAAATAAATAGGAGGTAAGCATTTTCCCCTTTATTTTGGAAACTAGCTATATTTTTAAAGTGACTAATATATAAGAGAAAATGTTTGCACGATATCGTCGGGTTTCAGTGATGGTCATAAATTTTTTCTGATCAGATTATTTACCATAATACATGTACTGCAAATACTTATAATAGTAAATAACAACAAGCCAGTGCAGAAAAGGTTCAACCCAGATTTCTAGTTGCTGTTTTAAATATCCCATTTTTTTTCTCTTTTGGTTTTTTTTTTTGTTTTGTTTAAACTAATGGTGGTGTCACCTCATAGCAGCCTTATTGTCTGCTACTGGACTGTTGCTAAATAAGATGATTTGTCGTGTCATGATAATTTTAGGACAAAGATGTTCGAGTGAAGAACTGAAAGTCTTTGCAAGACTTCTTATTGTGAACTTCTCTCTTTCCCCTGACATTAAAGGGGAAAACAGAAATATCAACATGAGCATCACTGATTTTTTTAAAAACAAGTTATTAGTCCCTAAAAATAACTTTTAACTATCACATTTGCTTCTATTTCCATAAGTCTATTTAATCCATATAGGCTACAGACTGTACTGTAACCCCTTTGCATAGTACTTATGTTACTCTTGTGTAACATCAGCTAGTTTCCTTGTGTCTGATTGACTTATCTTGAATTCATTTCTGCTGTAATCCTTATTCAGCAGCCTTCACAGGCTTCTCTTAGGAGGTGAAAGGTTAGACATAAATACTGAGACACCACTGCTGAGCTTTCTTTGCATCCAGCTCGGTTGCCACTGGAGTTGACCAAATCTCCAAGGGGTTCTTGGCCCACAAGATGCTATGAAATCTTGCCATAGTCACACCATTTACCCCATAATTCTGAATGCGCCAAAATGAGCTAGAAATATTGTCAGTAAGCAGGTTATAAATTACTGGCTTGAAGCTTGATGCTATGTTAGATGTTAAATTATGCCACACCCAAATCCTAGACTAAATTCTTGGAGTTGGGGGCTGCATTGTATAAGATGGAAGAGCCAGAGTGGAGAAAGAAAAGAATGTAAGGATAAAGAAAGAGTAATGTGTGAACATTTACAGTTGCTCTGCTGCATGGATTCTTATCCATTCCTTTAAAATTTTCCTCTTTCATCGCATGTACTACAGTATCTATGAAGAATACTGTGGTTTACATGTACACTAATTGTTGCGATAGTGCACTAATTGTGCTATAAAAATCCTGCTCAGGGGAGTTGTTTTGACTTTTCCAATCAGGTATTTCAGTAATAAACTTCTTCTGGAACCAAACTTTTTAGGAAACTGAAGTTCAACTTCCTCCCATCACACTTTCCACCCCTTAAACGGCTAATTAAAAAGGATGCAAGTTAAAATTGAGCTTCAGAACTTTTGTTTATTTTATTACATAAATCATATGAATTTTAATCACTTTCACTATATCTTTTCCCCTGGATGCCTAAGTCCCTTCCTGCAGTCCCAGTCTAGAGGTCCCACCAACCACTCTGAGAACTACTGTACATGGACAGAATTTCTGATGACTGGCTAGACCCATAAGAGCCATATCTACTCTGTCATAAAGGACCTAATGCTTTAAGACGTGCTTTAATATGTGCTGATAACACACTTTACACAGCTGCACACTAGCAGCGAGTGACATGGGTTCAAATGCTTAAGGTAGTCATGAGGCAAAGGTGAGCATAATTGTGTGAAGTGGGTCTTTGTATATTTGCTGTACATTTTAGTGCAAAAACTAAATTTAAAGAGCTGTGAGTTTGTGTTGTGTTCTTTTATGCAGTCACAGGTTTGAAACAGAAAAAGTCAAAACTGAAACCTACTTGAGTTAGCTGAACTGACTGCCTGTTAGAATGAAAAACAAGATGGCACACGCTATTGAAATTATTTAAAGGAAAATAAACCCCTGATGCCACAAAATATTTTTGAGCTCTGTGCTTTTAAACATAACAAAAACCAAAGTTGTTGACTGATGATTATTAGTAGTTATACAACACTGATTCAGTTTCTTTATTATCATTTTCTTTAGATAAAGGCACATTCACTAGGCAAATTTAGAGGAGAGATGCTATCCAGCTTGTTACCAAAATGGCCAAAATACACCCCCTTGTTCAAAGTGCCCCCCCACCCCACCCTTAGCCATCTCCTAGCAGTTGAATGCAGGGGCAGAGAGGTTATTGAACATGTTAGCTAGTAGTGCTATATTAGAGTTGTATTAAAATATAATGTTAATAATATATAAATATTAGTACTATACAAGTAGAACTACATAGTACATATATAGCACTACATTAACCCAGTTCAGCATTAAGTAGTACAGCACAAAATAGAAAATCATCTACCAAATACAGTTTTCTTTTAACATTAAACACTCATATAGCTGTTTTAGCATTACCTATTAATGACCTCAGGATGATCTCAAACCCTAAATAATAATAAAACAACAGTCATTTAGAATAATCACTGGCCACCCCCACCCAGTGCTGACAGACAGTCTTTTTACCTTTGGCCTGCCACAAGGACTGCTCAGACTTTGGAACCGGGGCAACACATTTGCAAGTCCCTGCAATCACATACAGTATAACTGGAAAGCTATAAAAGCCAAAAGCCAAACGCACAAGGATTAGTCTTCAGAGAAACCAGGGGACTCTCCTAACCTTAAGGCTTCCAGGAGCTAAACCCATTATGTGGGGTTCCAAGCTCTGCCTCGTGCTGTTTCTGGGCACGTACACACTAGCCCGTGAGTACTATACTTTTATTTAGAAGGTGGTGGAATTTTAAGAGTTAGATTTGTCTGTGAGTGTAACCTGTTTGTTTTAGAAAATGTAATGAATGCTTTTTTCTTAACATTTAAAAAGTTGGCAATTTCATTAAAATGGGACGCATGTATTACACAAATTCATGACTATGAAATTTGGTGCTGGTTATTATTATTATAATTATTATTATTATTATTATTATTATTATTATTAAGAGCCACAGTTCACTTCTGCGAGAAGAAGTTCACATATGGGCATCTGGCATAAAAATCAAACATGCAGCACTGCCTGCTGTGGCAGCCAAAGTTGTATAATTACTGTATTTAATTGTTTACTATTGTATTGTTGCATTGTAACAGCAGCTTCTGGGTTTGTTTGTTTTTTTGTATTTTTCAGAGCAAGATGCAGGAAGTGTTGAGGAACCATCTCCAGTCTGCTTTTGTGAGTTTCTTTTTAAGCCTTTTGTTGTCATTGTTTTATGAGTAAACATTTTATAAGATGTCATTTAACATGATAAAGCTGCGAAAAGAAAACAGAAATCTTGAAATACTCACTGGTAACACTGATTATTTTTTCTCACTTTCCATTATGCCTAAAATATATACAGTACTGAGTATTAAATATTTAGCCTCCGTTTCATAGGCGTGGAGGAAGCCTGGTTCTACATGTAAACGTTTTATTTTGGTGGCCTTATCCTTGAAATCTTTCTTTTAGTCTAGCATTTGGTAAACTGGTCACTGATGTTCTCACTAGTTTTATAAATGCTTTAATTCCCTTTCAGTGGCCAAACGATACAGGAACTTCAGACGATTTGTGTACAACTATGACGCTGAGACTTTCAACACTGTGAATGGAGCTACAGACAATAAGAGCGGCCCCAAAGTCTCCTGCACAGTAAGTCTCACGGCTCAGATCGCTATTGCAAAACAACAATCTCATGACCCCGAAAGTAAACGAGAAGTATCAACAAACTGTTTATTCTGTTGCGCAGGTTGAGGTTGATGTGCCCCAGACCTGTAGCTTCATTCTCCGCACAACAGAGTGCTCTCTGAGTGAGATTGTTGGTGTTAATGATGAGGGGAATCCACTGTATCGTCCTGCTACTGGAGCTGAGGCTTTCAAAACTGCCATGGCAAAGTAAGGCATCTCAGAAATTATCGTGCAGGGTAACTGAGGAAATAAAAGAGTGACCTAAATGGCAGGCTGTAAATGATGATCTCTCCACGTCAACAGAAACCCTCTAAAGATCACAGTCGAAGGACAGACTGGTGTCAAGCTCTACCCTGAGGGTGATGAGCCCGTCAACATCCTGAACATCAAAAGGGGAATTGTCTCTGCTCTCATGGTGCCTGTAATGGAAGAGGAGAGGAACAAAGAAATGGTAGCTCCCCTGCCTGTTTATTGCTTGATCCATTGGTTTGTTTGTTTTTTAGATATTTTTGTAAGTTCATAGTTAGCAGTCAAATCAGGCCAAGTGGAGCCTGATTCAATTTGCTGTTTAGTCATGCAAAGATAAGTTGCACAAGGAGCAGATAAGCTGGCCCAGCCATCGGTGATAAATACACTGCTATAACATAATGTTCCAACAATGACAATCTTCAGCAGCAGGTCAAAGTCCTAGATAACTTTATCTTGTTATTGGCATCAGCTGCTCTCATAATGGGGGGCAATCTATGAGGATCATTGATTACCTAACTTAGGAGATAAGTGAAAGGACAAAAAGCACATCCACTAGTCCAATTCTTGCGGCTTCGAAATTGAATTGTTCTGAACATCCTCATCGTTTCCTAGCCCACCGTGCACGGAGTGTGCTCCACCGACTTCACCGTCAACAGCAGAGAGGACATTGCTACTGATGTGACCATCAACAGGGATCTGTCCAGATGTGACTGGTTCACTGCCCGCAGGCAGGATACCAGTCCTTTGGCTCTCATTTCTGGCATGGTAAGAGTTCAAGCAACAATCTGACACTGCTATCGCAAACTCAAGCCAAGAGTCAAAGCATCAGCACTCAGTCTTCAGTGGAAGAACATATGCTCTCATTACATTTTAAAAAGCACCCAAGATATATTTTCATTGTATAAAAGTGGAAATATACACTACAAATCAAAGACCCATCCCATCCTCCGTAGGCCACTACATCTGCTTTTTTACAGCAATCTGCTTTCTCCAGTCATCTAACAAAACATGAATATTTTCTGTCAGAAATACGGCCTGTCCAAGCTGATCGGGAGCACTCAGAGTTGTAACTACAAGTTTGACAACCAGAAGAAGCACATGACCAGTGGAATCTGCACAGAGAAACACATCTTCCTGCCCCTGTCCCACGAGTAAGTTTTATTTTGACTTTTTGTATATTTGTGTGGATAGTTTTGTGAATGATATCAACATTTCGTTTCTTGAAATCTAATCTTGGGGGGCGGGTGATCTTCTCTTCTGCAAAAAAAGGAACGAATATGGAATTTCTGCTTTGGTGAAGCAGACTGTGACTCTGAGGGCCACTGCCAAGATCAACGACAGAATCTTTGATTACAGTGAGTGCTTCTGTTTTGTGAAAACAAAATTTTGTAAAAAATAAATACATAAAAAATAAACATCCAGATGCTTATATCTTTCTTATTGCCTGTGTTTTATTTCTGTACAGATGAGGACAATGTCAGGCATTTGCCCATGGATGTTGCTGAAGACAGATCCCCCGTGCAAACCGTGGATGCTGTCGTTGCCACAATGCAGGAGCTGCACTCTCTGCCAGAGACCACTGAGGGCGAGAAGCGTGCCGGCCTTTTCCGCCAGCTGGTGTCAGAGTTCCGTGGCCTGAAAGGTGACATCCTGAACTCTGCTATTGTTGAGATGACTGACATTTCCTCCTCTCTGACATGGCAAGCTCTGGCTCAGTGCGGCACCCCAGAATGTACCAGCGCCATGCTAAAAATTCTCAGGACCTTTAACGAAGATGCTCTTGAGGTTGATGCTGTTGTCTACGCCCTGGGGCTACTGCCTAACCCTTCCCGCCTCATGGTGAAAGACTTGCTGGAAATGGCTCAATACAAGCAGAGCAAACCCATCATGTATGCCTTGAGCAATGCAGCCAGGAAGTAAGTGAACATATATATGACATCCTGGAGGACATCTCCCTCAATTCAGTATCTGTTGTGAAATAATACAAAATCCCTAATGTCTGTCTTTGCCTCTAGACTGTACAAATCTGAGGGAGTCACCCCAGAGATCACTGCTGTCTACGAATACATTGCTTCCCTTGTGGGTGCAGACTGCGCTGGGGAAAAAGAGCTGACTTTCCTGGTCCTAAGGGTAAGTAACCAGCTGTGTATTTGGGTTTTTGTTTTTTTGTGGGAACACTTAATTGCATGATTTATGGTTTGCTTTAATATTCCCTCCAGGTTGTCGGTAACATGGGAGATGCAATGGAGGCCGCTGATCCTGCTATTAAGACCACCCTGCTCAAGTGTATGAGGCAGCCTACAACCACTTTGTCTGTGCAGCTGGCCGCCATCCAGGCTTTCAGGCGCATGTCTGTGACAGATGAGGTAACTAACCAAATTCCCCTTCCACGTGGACTTTCTCCTCACTTCCTTGATTTATAGTGTAGGTAGACTGATGGCTATAAAGACCAGTGAAGTCACTGTTGTTTTTTTGTTCAGGTTCGCGTCAACCTCCAGAGGGTCAGCCAGTACCCCAAGGGTGCTGTGCAGAAGCGTCTAGCAGCTTACCTGATGCTGATGAGGAACCCAGAGGACAGTGACATTGAGATGGTGAAGAAGCTGCTTAAACAAGAGCAGAACGAGCAGATCAAGGCTTTTGTGTCCTCCCACATCTACAACATCATTTCCTCAACTGATTCAGAGACCAAAAAGTTAGCTTAAAGTTTTGTTCTATAGAAATACAACACTGATTTCAGGGCCCGTCTATTTACAATATACTTTGATTTTCATTTTACTCTTAACCTTCACTTCAGGCTCGGTGAGAAAATAATGGATGCCCTGCAGGACACAGATGTTTACACCCACAATGACTACACCACAAAGTCTCGCAGCTATGAGCTGGGAGTGGCGCATGAGAGCATGGCGGCCAAAATTCAAGGCGATGTCATTTTCGATCCCAGCAGCACATTGCCCAGGGAGGTCTTGCTGGAAACGACCCTGAAGGTTTTTGGCTACAGCATGGATATTTGGGAGGTACCTATAGCACTGGTCATGTGCAACTATTTATTGCCATTTTAAATTGTAGTTTTACACCTACTACTCTAATATAGGCATTAACTTTATTCATGGGTGTTTTAATATTGTTTGATGGGCCCTATACCTAACAACTGTGTATTCATTTTATTTAATTTTTTGGTAGGTTGGCATGGAAGGAAAAGGCTTTGAGCCAACTATTGAGGCTTTGTTTGGCACAAATGGATTCTTCCCTGATACAGTGTCCAAGGCTCTGTACTGGGCTGAAGACAAGATGCCACCAAAGATCAGAGAAGTTCTGGAGAAATGGGTTGCTCCTCTGAAATTAGAAGGACAGAAGGTAAATCATTTGTAAAAGTATTTATGTTAAACACTCTTAATCTGAGTAAATTTATCATTTCCACTCTCACCAACACATCTAATATATCGGCTCCTTTTTCCTAAGGTTCCTGAAAATCTTGTAAGAGAAATTGTTCACAACCTCAACAAGCTGGTAAAAGATCTGCAGAACCGAGAGTCCCCAGAGGCCATGGCCTACCTGAGGCTTATGGGAACTGAGCTTGGCTACATCAAGAGCAATGAACTGAAGTCTATTGCTGAAAATGCAATAATGTATGGAGAAATTTTCATGAAAATAATGCCTACCCAGGTAGCGTTTTGTATTCCTCTTACTAATTAATATAGTGGCTATACAGACCTTTTTTCTTTACCACTGAAAACTTGTATTTATTCATTGTTCCTGTCAGGTCATGTCTAACCTGATTTCAAGCACTCGCAATGAGATATTTGCGCATTACATCTTCATGGACAACAAATTCATGATGTCAACAGCATCTGGCTTGCCTCTGACATTTGCTCTATCAGGCACCTTTGCTCCTGGTGCAAAGGGAGGGCTTCGCATGACCCCAAACATGGTAAAGTTTCCATCTTTGTGCTTAACCTGTGCTTAGTATCCTACAAAAATAAGGTTGAGTTGGTGCCATTTTAATTGTTTAACATCTCTCAAATGTCTGGATTAAATGTTAGTAGAATTTGCAATAATAATAATCCCAGTAATGTAGCAGTGCTTCTCGTTTTTTCACACACCTATTCATTTTTCTGTGATCTGCTTTGGTTTCCAGAAGGAGCTGGTGTTCATGCCTTCTGTTGGAGTTGAGTTCATGACTCAGATGGGAATCCACATGCCTGAATTTGTTGTCTCTTCAGTTGAGATGCGCACCAACATGTATCATGAGAGCGCTCTCAGTGCCAAGATCACCATGGAGCGGAACCAGGTCAAGCTTTCCATCCCTGCTCCACAGGGCACCACAAAGTTCTTGAGAATCAGGTAAAAATTTCAAAAAACCCATTTGAGTATTACATGAATAAAGTAAATGCTATTATTTGTTGTTGATTTTGTAATTATAATAATGCTAATAAT
The DNA here is from genome assembly GCA_024447675.2 of Pterophyllum scalare. Classification (NCBI taxonomy): domain Eukaryota; kingdom Metazoa; phylum Chordata; class Actinopteri; order Cichliformes; family Cichlidae; genus Pterophyllum; species Pterophyllum scalare. The sequence continues at coordinate 75,274 of JAMQGT020012758.1, read as the reverse complement.
AACAACAACAAAAAATCCACTACCAGGGGAGCATATTGCATTTCATATATTCTATGAGTTCAGTAAGATTGTTAGAAGTTGCAATCTAATTTCACTGTTCTTTGTTTGAAATAGCAATAAAGTTATGATTTTGGGTGCTGGACACGCTACAGTGATCCCACATGGACTGGGTGACTCAAGCTGCAGCCCTCTTTTCTCTGGAGTCCAATACTGCACAAAAACACTTCATGGTGACACTCGTGGCAAGACGGCTGTTCCTTACTTCCCTCTGAATGGAGAGACTGAGTAAGATGTTCTTTAAAAATTATTTTTTTGTTGTTTTTTTTTTTAAATGATAAATGAAAATGGAGATGTCTGTAATCATGCCGTGAATTTGATAATGTGACATATTTCAGTTTGATGCAGAATATTGTTTGGGACAGTGGGGTACAGTTTAAAAAAAAAGATGGGCAGATACAGATAAGAATACCCAAAATGTAACACCACCTTACTTCACATAATTTTTATGTTAGGTCTGGTATAGTAATGGAAAGATTTTGGATCGTGTGAAATGGTGTTTTTACTTGGATATGTACAAATATGCAGACCTTTGAGTAAGAACAAAAGCACTTTTATGAAATTTTGCTACTTTGTATAATAATACGGTGACAGAAAGAAAAAAGAACTTTACCAGAGACTTTATTTTACCCCCAGATTTGCTCTAGACATCAAGCCCACTAATGAAGTCTCTGAGTACACAGCCAGTATCACCTATAGCGAAGAAAAGGACGGCCACCAGAAGGTTCATTCTGTGAAGATGGCCCTGAGAGCTGAAGGTATGAATATTATTTTTGATAAAAAGATTTTATTACACATTAGCTGTAGCTTTTATTTCATTTTGTTGAGTTATCCAGATCAGAGATCAGCTTCTGATTTTGTGACTTCAGGTGCTCAGCCTACTGAGGCAGCAGTAACCATGGAATACAACAGGAACAGAAACATGTTCACCACTCAGATCCATATACCTGACTTTGATGTTGAGGCGGGCATTAAGATCGGCATGACAGACAGCAATGCCAGAGGCAAATCCATTACCCTCGAGATCTCCAACAAGAACGTGCCTCAGCTCACTTTGACTGGCCGTGCCAAGTGAGTAAACCCAGAGCTGTCTTTCTTTAAACTCTTACTTTACTATAATTCCACTGATTTCCATACAGGAATTAACTGCTTTTGTATTATTGATCACAGACTTCAGGCAATGACTGATGGAATGCTGCAGCTTCAGCTGTTAGTCCCCTCTCTCAGGACAGATGCCACAGTCACTGCTGCCATGAGCAAAGCTGAGGGACTCACCATCAGAAGTGATGTCAAGCTCCCAGAGATCTCCTCCATCCATGCAGTCACCTTCAAATATGGTAACTATGCTCAAGGGTGGTAATGGAGTTCAAAGATTGATCAAGCACAGTTCCAAACACTGTCTCTTTGGTCTCACAGGTGAAGACCAGGCTGAGGTTCAACTGATGTCCAACATGAATGCTGACACTAAAGTCCCATTGCATTACACTAAGGCCCTCCAGGCCTGGCTCAGGAAGATGGCAGAGGATGTTATGGACCAGCAGGTTGTCAAGACTGATATGAAACTACGTCACATCCTCAACAAAGGAATTGAGGTAAAAAGAATATTGCAATGACCTAATTATTATTTATTAGTTCTTAACTTTTCCTGACTAAACCATAAGAAACATGGTGTGTTTTCATCAGGCCAGCAATATCTGGATGGACAAAGTCTCAACTGATTGTCCCTATATGGAGAGCCTGAGGAACAGTATAGCTATGATGGAAATGCCACCTGTGCCTGAAAACCTGTTCATGAACCTGTAAGTGAAGCAAAAACTTTGATTGGTATCTTTATAATTGTTACAATAATAAGAATCTTTCAACTTTATCCTGAATAAATGCAACATTTTAACAAGTTCTCTGTTTTCATCATTTCAACAGAGAAAGCACTCTCAGATACCAGTTCAACCAGGACCGTATGACCATCAGTATCCCACTTCCTCTTGGAGGCAAATCATCTAAAGAGCTAAGGATACCTCAAACGGTCACCACTCCACACATTTCCATGCCTGAGTTGGGCGTAGATTTTGCCCCACGGGGAATCCAGATCCCAACGTTTAACATCCCATCTGAATATGACCTCACCCTGCCCCTGATGGGTATGGTGGAAATGGCTGCCAAAGTCAGCAGCAACTATTATAACTGGGAGGCAACCGTGTCTGCTGGTAACAACACTGCAAAGTCTCCTAACTATTTGGCCAAGTTTAACATCCTGGCTGACAGTCCAATCAAACTTCTCTCCTTCTCAGTTGCAGGTAATTTTATCTTTATTCTTACAGAATTATACATTTGTTATTTGGTACAGCAGAAAAATATAAATAAAAGCTGATACAATTTTTTTTATATCTGTCCTTTCTAAAGGAGCAACAGAAATCACTGACACAGCAGAGGAAACTATGGAATTCACTCTTGATGGTTCCCTGAATCACATGCTCATCACCACAGGTTTTAATGTTCAAGAAACCATTGCAGTCACAGATCGCGTGATGTCAACAGGCCGCTACAACGTGCACGCTGTCGCCCCTGTGGGTCTGGAAACCTCCCTAACTATCACTACCCAGATGACCCTAGATTCAAGCAAGCTCTTTGGAGACGTTAACACAAATGGAAGTGTCACTGTTGGGCCCATGACTGCTACCACCACCTATCTCCACACGTTCTCTGTTGAGCCAGCGAAGAAAAAAGCAAAAATGCAGAGTTCACTGAATGTGATGTCTGAAGCCATGAAGGTTGAAAACAACATGGACGCCTCATATGCAGAGGAGGAGCTTCTGTTTGACTTTAGCACTAATGTGAACAGCAACCCCATATTGCACACCACCAAAGTTAACCTCAGGTACAAGGATCTCAAGTTTACCATCCAGTCCAATTGTGAGACACATGCTGATGACAGGATGCTTCGAAGCCAGATGGAATTTGCTGCCTCTAGAGGCCAAGCCAGTCTCAGGATAGAGAATCAAGCTGATGATACAAGGAACCGTGTCTACTCACTGCTTACTGGTTCCCTTAATCCCTCTGGCTTGGAGGTCAATACTGACGCCTCCATGAACATCTTTTCAAGTCTCGCCTCTCACAAGGGCGCCTTTTCCCTGAACATGAATGGCCTGACCACCAGCTGTACAACAACCGCCCAGCACAGTCCATTCACATTTGAGAACATTTTCCATGGTGCAGTTGACACTTCTAGTGCCACTATGTCTCTCACAACAAAAGGAGGCATTAAAGAAAACAAAGCTGAGCTCACCATTGCAGGAAAGATTGCAGTGACAGAAGTCTATCTCAACAGCAACTTTGAGGCTAACCTCTTTGACATGAACAGCAGGAACAGAGTGAATTTCAGAGTGAATGAAAATGGTTTGACTCTCTCTAACAACATGGTTGGCGCTTTCAAGGAGATGAGGACTGAAAATACCAATTCACTGTCTCTTACACTGAGATCTTTCACCCTGCAGTCCAAGACTGACAACGTACTTGACAGTAGCAACTCTTACAAGCATGACATCACAGTCAACATGGGCCTCTCTGCTGCCTCATTTACTGTGAAAAATGACCTGAAGATAATGGAGATTAGCTTTGTGAATGATGCCAGGTTCAAGGCAGAGCCCTACAACATGGAGCTGACAGGAACAGTGACGGGAGCTTTCTCAGAAGAAGAGCTCAAAAACACTTATGAAATCAAGTTTATTGATATGGTCCTGTCTGCAAAGTCCAATACCAATGGTAAACTCCTGGGAACTCACATGACACATACCACTGATATTGAAGTTGCTGGCCTTACCATGAAGTTCAACAATGCGGCTAACTTCAACTCACCATCTCTTCACCTGGACAGCAAAGTCACAACTGTTGCTGAGCCCTTCACTCTGAACATTGATTCTATTTTCAATTCAAATGGTGAGGTGTATCTGTATGGACAGCAGAGTGGTGAAATATACAGCAAATTTCTCCTGAGAGCAGAACCCATGCTTTTCACTCAGTCATTTGAGTACAGAGCTTCAACCACTCACGAACTGGAAGGCAGGCCAACCATTAAGACAAATATGGACAACACGTTCAGCAGCATGCTGAGCCTCCAAGAGCAAAGCATCACACTGAAGATGACATCTAAAGTAAACGAGCACACCTTTGAAGAAGGAATGAGTGCCTACAACAATGCAGAAAGAATGGGTATTGAAATGACAGGAGCAGTCTCCACTCCCCTCTTCAGTGAGGCCAGTGAAAATTACGCCATCTCTGGATTTGTGAAATATGACAAGAACAGTGACAGCCACTCTCTCCAGATCCCATTCATTGAGCATCTGCCCGCAGTGATTGAAAACATGAAGAGCACAATGATGGAGCTGATGGACCGCAGCATTGAGATGCTAAAAAAAATTAACAACAGGTATGAGATCAGTGCCAAGTTCCACATCAAAGTAGCAGAACTGAAGGAGGCCATTGACAACTTTGACTTCAACCTCTTTGTCCAAGACCTGAGAAAGTTCATCAACTCGATGGAAAACATCATCACAAAACTGACAACCAAGCTCCAGACTGACAAAGTCATGAAAATACTGAAATCTATCAAAGACATAATCATGACTTGGATGAAGAAACATGACATTGCAAACAAGTTCAACATGATTTATACCAAAATTGAAGAAATTCTCTCCAGCTTTGAAGTTGAAAAAATGATTGGCGTCTTCATGGATGAGGTTGTTAAAATTATGAAGCAGTATCAGATCAGGGAAAAAATGCAGCAGGTATTTGATGCTCTCAGGTCAACTGACATCAAGCCTTTGCTGAAAAAAGTAATGGTACCTCTTCAGGAGCTGGTAAATGAGCTATATGCCTTTGACTTCAAACAGCTAATTGATGACATGAGTGACTATTTCATGAGAATGGTCCAGAAAATCAGATCCTTTGATTATGACACACTCACAATGAAACTGCAGGAGAAAGTGGCAGACATGAGCAAGATCCCCTGTTTCGGAAAACTTTATGGAGAGTTCAGAGTTACCTCACCTCATTACAAGCTCACAACCAATGCTGACCTGGTGAACACCACAACAATTTCAGACACACCAGAGTTCAAACTGAACCTCAAATCACAGGCTACATCTACTTTGCAAATCCTTAACTTCACTGTGGATGCCAGTGCACATTTATCTGTGTCCCGACATGAATCATTTGTCCATCTCTGAGGTCATTAAGGTTCATCAGTCATGTCTTAAATTTGACCATAATGGCAAAATGACCCTTTATGGTCTGACAGCTGAAGCTTCTGCTGAAACTAATGCAACGGCAACAACTAAACTCTACTCTGCAGCGCTTGTCAATAATGCAGTCTTCAACATGGAAAATGGAATTTCTGTCACTGTGGCCACTAAGTACAACCATGACCTCAAATTGCCTCCCTTCAACATCTATAGTGAAACTAACATTAAATGAAAAGGTAGTTTTCCTGCTTAAAGATGGCTCCATCCATCTGACCCTTAATAATCTGGCCAGTGAAAAATATGCAATTCAGGACTTCTCAGATGAGGCAAACCACAAGAGCGACTTGGAGGTGGTCATGAATCTCCACACAGCGAAAGTGAGTTTTACCGGAGCAACAGACAGCCGCCTCCTGAAAATGAATCACAATGTTGTCGCTGATATATGCATTTTCAGCCACGTAACTGTTGATGCCAAGGCTGAGACAGAAACACCTTTCATGAAAAAGTGTGTTGCAGAACTCAAGCTTGAGGCAAAGGTTGAGGACATGAAAATTGATTTCTCTGCCTCTCGCAGTGTACAGCTGGTTGGTCAGGTTGAGGGAACTCTCTCAAACTCAGCCCTTGTTCTAATCACACCTAAAGAGCTTAAGTTTGATACTAAGAACACGGGAAATGTCAAAATTGCCCTTCCATTTAAGCTGTCTGGAAAGATCGATCTCCAGAATGACATTGCTTTCACCATGAGCTCCAAAGTGCAGCAGGCTAGCTGGACAGGTCTTGCTAGAGTCAACCAGTACAAATATTCACATTACTTTGCCATGGACAACAGTGAAACAGAAATTAACATATATTCCCAAATCAAAGGAGATGCTAATCTTGATGTACTAATGCAGCCTATCACCATTCCTGAAATTACTTTGCCATTTGTTGGTATGAAGACACCAAGAGTGAAAGACTACTCTCTGTGGGAGGACACTGGTCTGGGCAACTTCCTGACCACAACACAGCAAACATTTGATATGAACTCCAAGCTGACATACACTAAGAACCATGAGATGATCACCATGGACATTAATATGGATCCAGTCATCAATGCCATTAACACCAACTTCAAGGCACTGCACAAGAAAATGGCCAACGGAAAGGCCAGGGTTGCAGCCATCCTCACTACATCATATGACAAAGCAAAGGAAGAGTATGAAAAGTATAGCACTGAGTTGCCTAAAACTATTACTGTCCCTGCCTATAAGGTTCCCATGATGAATGTTGAGACATCTACATTCACAATTCCCCTGCCTGACTTAAGTCTCATCACAATGCCCACTCTGCACGTGCCCTCCGCCCTGCGCAAGATGACTCTTCCTAAAATCACCCTGCCAAAAATTCAGAGCATCAAAATCCCAGTTATGGGTGATGTGGCCTATGAGTTCTCCGTGAAGACACCACTGATCACTCTCAAAACTAATGCCAGCATCCTCAAGCAGAACACCATCACCATCAAACTTGATGCTTCCTCGACATCTGAATTTGAGATCCTGAATGGAGAGATTGAGGGCAACACCAACGTGAACATAGTGGGTGGATTTAAAATGGCCTCTCTTCTCACTGTAAAACATTCTATGCTAAAGGGACACCATGACAGCACAATCTTCCTGACTAGTGAAAATGTAGCTATTGCCATCACAAATACAGCAAAGGTCAATGTACTTGACCTGACCATGGAACTCTATCAGGAGATTACTGGAAATCCAGAGGAAGGCCTTATTGTCTCAGTGTCCAATCCATCTGCAGGACTCATTGCAGTTCAGATGCAAGCTAAGCGGCCAGCACAAGTGAAAGCAAGACTCTATGGGCGTTACCCTGTAAGAGAACATTTGATTATTTTCTGCTTTCTAATAAAAGCTGGGTTTTTTTTATATATTTCAACTTAAATGGTGTATTTTTAAATAATTAACCTATTTGTTTTATGTCTTCGTTTTTCAACAGTCTGAGCCATCCACAGATATCGATATCATGGGTCTGAAGATGTCTGTGATCAACTCTGAGAAGCTGACCCTTCAAACAACTTGGAATATGGAAATGCCATACGAGATGATGCTTGGAGTGAAGAAAACAGGTGCCCGCAGTGATGGAAATAGTGTCTGAATCTGCTGTCATAACATACAACGAGGTTAACAAACATGTCCGAAGCCTTGAAGGTTCCTTTGCACAGGCTAGAATGCAGGGTAAAGTGATGTTCAAGAAAGCTGTTAACAGCCTTGAAGCAGTAAAATCTTCTAAATTTATAACAACTGTCACAGATAATACTGTTTTCATCCTCAAAAAGTACCAAAAGAAAGCTGAAAAGTTCCTTGATGCTGTTGTTAAATTTCTAAGAGAGACCAGGTTCCAGGTTCCTGGCTATAAAGAGAAGCTGTCTGGGCTTGAGGTCTATCAGAAATGTAGTGCTTTTGTTGCTGATGTATCTGAAGAAGCTGTCCAGAAGATTCCAGAGTACTTTTCTTCCATGTTTGCAACTGCCCTTGATTATTTCCAAGCCATTAAATTCACCATCCCAGGTTCCAATTACATTGTCAGTGGAAAGGAAATTCTTGATAATTTGTTGGTAGCCTTGAAGAAAATCCAGTACCAAGTGATTGTTACTGTGAGAAAACTTGGAGCTATCGAGTTGGAGGACATTATAGAGAAATTATCAGCAATCATGCAGTTTACCATCCAACAAAGTGAGAAGCTTCTCCAAACTCTAAAATCTCAGAATCTGGAGACGCTTTCTGACTTTGTGAGTGCTGCATACAATGATGCCATGAACTCTCCTGTCCTGACTGATGTCACCAAGCAGGTTGGAGAGGTGCACAGAATTGTTATGGAATATCTAAAAGCTGTGGCTGCTAAACTCCACAGTATTTTGGCCGACCTGTCTAGTGAACAGCTCACAGCTGACGTCCAGTCCTGGATTAACTCAGTGGTAAAAGGCATTAATACCTTCCACAACAATGTCATTTCAACCCTGAAGGAAAAAAGCAAAAATGTTGAAAAATATGTGAGAGTCAGCGACCAAAAGGTGGAGGTTGACATTCCGCTGCCATTTGTTGCCTAATTCAACTAAGTGACCATATCTAACAATGACATAGGACAGTGGTTATAAGGACTTTCTGTATTTTGTAACCAACAATGCAATAGTGAATCTATTTTCATAACACCAAACAAAACTGAACAGTAACAATGATGTCTGTATAATGTTTATTCCTTTACTAGTTTTCAATTTGCCAATTTTGTTTATTATTTCACAGCAGATGCCCAGTGCTTCCTTTGTGTCTTTTACTATTTAAAAAACCCTGTGTGAGGGTATCAATAAATACAGTTTGTACTGCATTCGCGTCTGTGCATTCATTACATGTAATTTAGCATAAGTGGTTGAAAAGAGTGCAAGCTAATGGACCATGAATATTGTTCCAACTCATTGGCAGTCATGTTTTTCCAAAGCATTCAAGTTGAAATAAAAGCTGTTTCCATACAGCTCAAAGCAATACACCCCTGGCATCAGTCATTTCTATCCTCGGGTCTAAATTTAGATCAGACAGAAATAGCTCCTCTCACACACACACAAGTTCTTGTAATAAAACAATCACAATAAGTGCAGAAACAGAGTCATTTTGACCACGGTTAACAATAGATAAAAGCCCAGCCTTAAAATGTACTCACCCTTTGGAATAATGGGCTTATTTTGTCTGGGGACAGCTACAGGCCATGTGTCATGAGATGTGGTGGAATAAGTATACGGCTCATTGCTTCAAGTAAAGTAGCAGTGCAAAAATAAATCATTATAGGTACAAACAAGAATAAATCTTCAAAAGCTATGCAAATAATATGGGGATAAGTAAACTGTGAGACTCTTAAAAGTAAACATTCATAAAAATGGAAACATTATTATGAATGTTAAAGTATGCTGTTTACAACCCTTCACACATTTATTAGACCACCTGTCATAAAAAAAAAACCTCTTTACAAGTAGAAATGATATTGTTATTTATTAGGCAAATAACAAACTCAAATCATGTTTTTATACCCAAATTTAAGCAGACACACCAGACTTCTCTGAGAAGTCAGATTATTAATAAGCACAGCTTTCAACCACTAAAACTATTTGTTTTTTCTCTTCAGTAATTCATCTTAATCCAAAAATAAAAATGGCTTTTACTATTTTTTTTTCTGCGTTTCTTTTTAAACCGGTAAATTTTAAGATTTCTGGAAAACAACAATAATCATATTTTAGCATTAAAAATATTATTTCAATTAAATAGTTTGGGCCTACTGGTGGATGAACCATTACAGAAACATAAAGAAAGACTTTGGTTTATTTAGGGCAGCAGTGGCATAAGTCTTACATTCGATGGTGGTCTAATAAATTTGTTGAGCATAATATTGTTGAGGTATAATTATTCCTTTTTTTTTTAAGTATCACTCTTACAAAGCTTTCACTGGCTGTAAAGGCGTTCCAATCTTACTGTTGATTCAGTAAAACATATAAAAGTATCATAAAATGCAAATACACAAGTAAAATAGCTCAGCCTTATTCCTGATTAAGGGACTGATTTAAAGTGATGGGTCACTGGATCCTGATTAAAGTAAAAAAAATCCAAATAAAAAAAATAAATAAGGACTAATGTGGTGAAGATGTAGCACCAAGTTAAAATATTTATGAGTAATACATGGGTTGTTTTAAAATATGATGAAAATAAAGGCAGCTGAGAGCGAGGAAAACGACACAAAAGAATGGAAAAGTGTAGCTGGTGAAACACATTGATTTTTTTTATTGACTTTCCCAGAACGGTACCAATTGTTCCCTTACAATCTTTTTTCCCTCCCAAAATTTCCATCGTTTTAAATGTACCGTCCTTCCACAGAAAGCACTGTGTGCAGTTACACCAATGGCATCAAATAAACTCTTACAAAGAGAGAAGTTTGGCACATTCCACAATTTTCTTTTGTGTGTTTTAGTTAAATAAAAGAGATGAAAATCTGTACTGTCTTATCATGAATACTAACCTAACATCATTGCATTGCAAATCAGAGGCACATGAGAGAGGCCAGTGTGGGAAAATTAACCAGTCCAGCACAATGCATTCCCTTCCTGTACGTCAGCACAAAAAAAAAAAAAAAAAAGCCCAGCAACAGACAGCAGACAGGAGGAATGTGACTTTTAACGTCACCATGACTCTGGCTGGATTTAAAAACAAAAAAAAACAAAAAAAAGAAAACTCTTTTTAAACTCAGATGTACCTGTAGTGCGGTTTCTTAGTGAAACGCAGACAATGTAGGTATTTGAAGCAAAATTCAGCCATCTTTTTTTTTTGCTTCCAATAACAGTTAAAAGAACAAAACATGAACAGGGGTTTCACCCTTAGCAACAGTCTCTGCAACTGATGTTCACAGTCATATGAACAAACACTCCTACCATCATGCAAGAGGACAGTTACACAACTCTTATGTAGACACTGAACAATCTGTATCCATTTCACAAGAATGTAAAATTAGCTCAATACATTGATTTCAGCTTTCACTAATGTTTTTGTACACATCAATTTAAAAAAAAAAAAAGGTACATTCACCGTCTTAATGGAAGACATTGAGATTAAAATAAAAAATTATTGTGTCTTTCTCAACTATTTTTAATTCTGTTTAACAGAAAGCATTAGTACTTCACATTTGGCTTTTTCCTCATGTTTTAGTTAAAGGGAAACCCTCTTGTTTAAGTGTGTGCAACTATTACGTAAGTGTGCTAATAATAGGATTGCGTGAAAAAACTTCCAATAAAGTGTTGCCTTCAGATGGTTTAATCCCTCATAGGTTGGGTCACAAACAGCAGTTTCATGACACTTTCTGAGAAAACGCCCTTCACAAAGCTCACATGCCAAACCATCTCACATGCTTAATCCTCTGTGAGCAATACTCTCCACATCACTGTGAATGAAGCTGTACCTAAACAGAAGATCTGGAGCCGTTTCCCCCCGCCAAGTCTTTGAGAGAGCAGAGAGCCTGAGGGAGATGAACTATAGTACTGTATGTGCTTTTTAAGATGCTGTTCAGGTGAGCTGTACAGAAATCTATGTGCAGAGGACAGTGTCTTTGTATAAACTAGCCAATGCGGACACAGCTGAGGATATAACTTGTGGTAAAAGCATGCTTAGCAAACTTTAAAAAAAAAGAAAAAAAGAAGACAGTGTCTGTCCAATTAACTGTGACAGAGGCTTTGCCTGACAACCTGCAAAACTACAAGACATTGTGGTTAGCCCTTTTCAAGACTGGCCCATGTGTATTTTTGTAAACCTAGAATAAAATTTGACTGGTTTCATAAATTAATAGAATTTAAAAAATGTAATACTGTGGGATCAAAAAACACTTTTTAGGTGTGCTCCTAACTAAAAAAAAAAAAAAGCCAGAAGAAATAATTAATTGTAAACTTGAGTTATGAAATGTCTTTAACAAAGTGCCCCAAACCACCACAAAAACCTATAGAGAACAAGTTGGCAATGATTTGTAGTTTTACCAAGCTTTTTAGGAGTTGCTGTAACATCCAGGTGCATTGCAAGGTCAAACTTCAGTCATGCCATATTAAAAATAACAGTGCATTTATTTTGCTTCTTTCTTTTTTTTTTTGCTTTGCTTGTTACAAAGTATAACCTTGGCAATAAGGCTGCGACTAGCAAACTTCTAAAACACACAAAAAAAGAGCAGTGTAATATTGGCTCTTCAGCAGGCCTTTGAAAGGCCACGTCCACATCAGAAGGGGATTTTTAAAAAAGTAGCCCACTGAAATCAAACGGTTTGTGGTTTTCTTTTTAACCCTCTACCAGTCAGACTGGGATCATGTGACCCAAAAAAGAACATGCTGTATCAAGTGCACCCCCCCCCCAACACCCCGATATCAGATGATATTCGTGTGTTCCAGTCAGCTTTGTTTGCAGTCAAGCAAAGGCATCAGACTTCAAGGGAGTGTCCAAACAACGGTCACTGCCCTCACATATCCAGACACAGACCCCGGAGGAAACGTCTCGTCTTGCGCTTCTCAGTCTCTCCCCCCGGACCCCCGGTCAGTCAGTTCACATCAAAACACAGCATTTCAGGCAGCCACTTGTGTTTGTTTGCCGTTTCTGTAAAGCTGCCCGTGTTGCCGTTTCAAATACTTCCCAGATCCCCTCCTTGGTTTTAGCTGAGCACTCCAAATAGTCATATGCGCCAATGCGCATGGCCATGGCCCGGCCATCCTCTGTTTTCACTGGCTCCAGCTTCAACCGAGACAGCTCGTTCCTCACGTTCTCGTCGTTGCGTAGATCCTTCTTGTTGGCCACTAATATTATCGGTACATTCGGGCAAAAGTGTTTGACTTCAGGGACCCACTTTTCAGGGATGTTTTCCAGCGAGTCCGGGCTGTCCACTGAGAAGCACATCAGAATGACGTCGGTGTCCGGATAGGAGAGTGGTCGCAGCCGGTCGTAGTCCTCTTGTCCGGCTGTGTCCCACAAAGCCAGTTGGACTTGCTTGTTTTCCACTTCTATGTCCGCCACGTATGTCTCAAACACAGTCGGGACGTACACTTCGGGGAACTCGTCTTTGCTGAATACTATCAGTAGACATGTTTTCCCACACGCACCGTCGCCCACCACGACAAGTTTCTTTCGTATGTCTGCCATGGCTGCCTTTCCTAGTTCTCTCTCAAGCGCGGCTCAGTCCAAAACCTGCAGTTGTAATCTGTAGTCCTGTCAACTCCAGCAGCCTTTATACTTTAAATAGATGCTGGTCAAACTCGTCCTGCGAGCCTGTCTTTTCTTCTAACTCCAGAGCCTTTGCCACAAACTACAGCAATCTCTTTATAAAGCATAGGGCGTTTTCCTAAATATAGCAATCCAATCGGAAATGGGGAGGTGAGATCACCGTCTGTAAAGGAAGAGGTGATTGGATCACGTCGGGTTTTCTTATATTAGAGGAAGGAGAGTCACGGACCACGAGGACCCACCCGATCGAGAATCAGCCGAAATCAACCAAATATCACAGTACGATGATAAATATACACTAGTTCTTATTTGAAGCCTCTCCTTTCAAATAAGCCTCCCGGAAACATTGCTTGTTACTTTTGTTACTGGGTCAACATTGTTCACAAAATGTAATCAGCCGGTTATCTAGTAAATATTCATTCAAACTACCCCAGCTTATCCCATGAAATGTGAGCGTATTTTTAGGTGGGGAAGGGTCGCTGAGACTGATTTATAAGATACCGGGAAGTAGGTTGATGAGCGCAAGATTTGGTGTGTATAAGGCACGCCGGGAAGGCGAATTTACACTGACATTGTTATACGCATGTCTACGTAGTTCACGCTATTTACAGGGAGGGGGCACTGGCGTAGGCAAACTCTTAGCTTTGACTGCCAAGCTTTGCTAAATCACCGCTCTCTCCAAGGAAACAAAACAATATAGAATCGGGTTGACGGCGTGCAACAAGCATAGATCCTTTCTCGACACGACAACGCGTGAGTATCTCCTGATATCTGTTCACAACCAAAGCCAAAGCCAAAGCTGTGTAAGGCGACTGCTTTGAAGGCGGCCGTCGCGGTGCGAGTATTTCCCCTTTTGTTTAGCGGTTAAGGCCCCTCTGTTTGGAACTTGAAGGGGGGGCCATGTTGTTTAGCCACTCAGTGTTTGGCTGATGTTTTAGCTAACAACAGCAACATGGCTATTAGCGTTTGTTAGCTCCCGGAGATGGCCGTAATGTAATGTAAACGCTAAATATTGTATATAAGGCCAAGAAAACGTGTTCGACTTAACACAGAAAGCCACTCACCGGATGCAAAACAGCAGTGAGTAAACGAATTTCTTTGATGTCTAACCAATAATAAACACAACAGGCCCTTTGCGGTTAGCACTAGCTCGTTATGCTACAGTGAACTAATGGCTGGCGTTAATCATCTTCGATTTCCGATAGCCGGAATACGTAAGAAAAAAAAAAGAAACAAGGCAGCAAACCGCACGCCACAAACCATCTTAAAAATTAAACGTTCACGCAAATGCCCGCTGAAAGCCGTTAGGTTAGCTTGCTTATTGTAGCTGCGGCTTGCTTGCTAGTGGCTAGGCTAGGCTAGCCATCCAGCCAGGCAGGCTGCTAATCGATGTGCCACAACGACTAGTTTGTTCTTTTCGAGTGTAACGTTGCAAGCTCATTACATCATTTCAAAAAATCAGCCGTGGTTACAGTTGGATAATTGCATGTGTTTGTGTGTTCGATAGGCCATGCAATACAAGTGGTAGCGTCGGTTTTATGGTCACCAGTTGGTATTGAGCTAACGACAACGTTACCTAGCAGTGCTGCTCTTACAAGCCACCAACATCCATGTCAGTCGCTTGTTTTGTTCTTTGCCCGATTATTCTAAATCAGCAAAACGTTAATGGTCTGTTGTAGGACAATTTGTTTAGCAGAATCGGACGATTATATCACTGGCGTGTTGTTAGCACCACGAGAATTAGTCGTGTCCTGGGTAGTAAAATTAAAAGCATTCGTTATCCTTTTATTATTCTTTCGTATGAATGTCTTTTATGGGATGTACTGCAAAAGTTGATTTGTCTGAAGACTCAGAGGATTTAAGTCAACAATTATAGCATCATCATCATGATGAAAAGCCCATCGTGATGCTGTAAACACTACGTTGTAATGGGTGCTACTTTACCGCATATAATTAACTTAAAATCATATCTGAGTCAATATTGTGATAGTGTTTGCGGTTAGTCAGTTATATGTAATTATGCAGGACATCCCAAAAACTATATCCTCGAATGAGAGTTCTTTCTCTAAACTTTACACAAGTAAACTTAAAATAAGAAATGCAGCATATTTCAGTAACTAAATCCTACTTTATTGTCTGTTTATTAGGCTTTCCCGTGGAATGAGCGTTCCATGCAGCATCCTAGGTATGAATGACGTGGCCTGGCAGGAGACAAGAGGTGGGATGCTGCATGCAAATGGTGCTCCTGAGTCTGGGGGTGTTCGAGTTCATGGTGGAGGGCCCCTAGCTGCAGTTGGAGGAGCTGGTCAGGCTCCTGGAGGGCCACATATACAGGGCATGGACAGACTTCCTAACCCTACCCCAGGTACCCCACAGCCTCCGCTGAGCGGGAGGTCTCAGGATGACGCCACAGTAGGATACTTTTTTCAAAGGCAGCCTGGAGAACAGCTTGTGAGTTGCACACCTAGCAAGCATCGCTGGCCCACCGGGGATGCCAATCATGTTGATCAGGTAGAGTTTGGAGGGGGAGTGAAGTAATATACAGTTTAGTGCACACCAGATGAGCAGACAGACAAAATCACTGATTATTATATTGACGTAAACAGCATATAAACAATCTTTTATATGTAATCCTTTGTCAGTGTTGGAATTGCAGACAGGTCTATTCAGTCATTTGCCCAGTCAAACATGAGATGAGGGCTGGCGTACAGACATAAGAAAGCAGTAGCACTACTTCTGATTTGGAGAAGATATATTAGCACGATTGGGTCTTTGGCCACTGTGTCCGCACAGCAGGAGTGTGAATCTCATCATTTATCTGAGCCAGGGATGTAATGGGAAGTGTGGTTATTAAATAATTGTAATAAATACTGTAATTTAATTGTAATGAAGCGAGCTTGTGTTTTAATTCTTTTCCCCTTCAAATTATTCCCCTTCTGCACCCACAGACTGCTGCGCTCGAGGCTTTCAGTCATCAAAGCAGCGTAGTAAGTCTTCTTCCATTAGTGGTCTAAGGGGATTTGTGCTTTTCTTCTTCACTGTTAGATCAGATTTGGCTGTAGTAATGTTACTTCATTGGTGGTACATCCAGAAACCAATTCTCTTAATTTCAAAATGCATAAGCGTCACTATTTAATAGCCACACCTCATATCCTGTCTCCACAGTATTATGAGCTGCTGTGCAGCATTTGTTGGTGTTTGATATTAAGCCCCATCTTGTTTTTAAGCTTATTTTTAGTCTTTTTTTTAAAAACTTTATTCAGGTTATTCCATTTCATTCAGCAAGTGTAATCCCCTGTCTTTACAAATCATGATGTGGGATTTATGTTTAGCTGTGCATAGACCCTACTTGATTTTTGATTTTTTTTTTTTTAAGTTGTCAGACCTTTTCTTTTTCCTGTTTTAACACATCCTATAGAGGAAGTTGTGTTTTTGTTTCCTCTTCCTCCTCTCAAAAATGTATTAAGGTGTTTAATGCAATAACCAATGCTCAGTGGTTGTGTTAGATGCATTTACATTTCACAATCAGTCAGGGCTAGATGCGTCATGTAAAATAACTTTATTAAACAACAGTCAGTTATTGGCTGAGCAGCTTTTTCAAATACTGAGTAACCCATAATTCATGTCTGACTTAATTCACAAAACCAGAATGCTAAGTAATGTGAAAAAATATTAAACAAAATTAAGAACAGATGTTAGTTTGAGGTCCTTTGCTATGAGTATTTATTAATTTATTTGAAGTGTCACATGTTTTTATAAGAAGTACTTTTTTGCATTTTGGGTAAAATCTTAGAGTTGTGTCTAAATGTTGTTAAATCAATGGTACTTCATTAAAAATGTTAATCAAAAAACTTTTTTTTTCTTTTTTTTTTTTTAAAATCCTTTGTCTTAGGTCCGTGCAGTAGATGAAATGAACTATGACTTTCAAGCTCTTGCTTTGGAGTCAAGGGGGATGGGAGAGGTAAGGAGGGTTTTGTCTGAACATCAGTCTGTCTTCTCACTTTTGTACAGTTTTCTGTGATTTCATTTTTTTTCCCCCTCTTGGCTTGAAAAGTAACTTTAAACATCCATAGGTTGCTATTTTACAGAGAACAAATTGAAGTATGGCTCTCTTCAGTCGTGTGTAATAACGCACTGACATGCTGTTTCAATTATTTTTAAACTATTCGTGTTTAGAACACTTAATTCCAATTGTAAACTAGCTCACATTACCTTTTATTCAAATCCATTTACCCCTCCCCCTTTCTATTTTAGTATTGACCTTTTAAAAATATACTTTTTTTTGTTTTGTTTTGGGTTTTTTGGACAATAAACTTTCTTGATCATCCTCTCTCCTGATTGTGATACAGATACAGTAAAAGTTGTTTTGTTTTTTTCCACATTTTCTTATGTCTCATACTCAAATGATTCACACACACCCCAACTCCATATATTTTTGTAACTTTATAAAAATAAAAAAAAGACTAAAATAGCCAATTCACTTAAGTAGTCAAATTTGTCACTTAGTACTTCTTTATAGCACCACTTATAGTAGAGTGAGTTTCCTTACCAATGACAGGTCTTCTTAGAAGTGATCCTAAAAGCTTGGCACAGCTTTCCCAGAAAGCTCAACCAGCCTTTTTCCTGGCAGCATGGATTGGGTCATTATATTGTTGAAATCTAAACCTAAGCACTCCGGAAAATGTTTCCAGTCCAAAATTAATCTATTTTAAGAGAAGTCTGAAAATATTACACAGATGATACAGATTCTTTTCAAAGCAGTGAACAGACTTTAAGCTCACCGAGAGTGACTGCTCAGTCTTTCTCACTCTCCTAGACATCACTGTAGCTAACCAATCCAGCTGTCACTAAATAATAGACATATTAATCCTGTGTCAGTATTAAATTCTTATGAACAAGTAAAATCAAAGGCTGTGTAATGACAAATGCTGTCATTCACTCTGTGAGGTGCCCTTCCCTCCTGTAAACAAGTAGGAATGCACATAGTTGAAGGAAACAGAAAGTGTCATTTATAAATGAGGTTTGACCATGCTACATTATCCAGAGTTTTCTGTATTATTGGATGTAAATTTTGGCTGATATTTGTATTTTTTTTCCCCATCATCATGACATTAAGTTTTAATTTTATTGGACAGTATTAATGTACCCCACCTATTTATGTATTATGTGCATTTAAAAAAAATAAAAAAAGATTATACCTGCCTGTGAGCGCTAAACCGTTGAGCACTTAGAGAAGAGACAAACATAATCAATTTAGCCATTTTTTTCTATACAGCTAATAAATTTAGTTGTGGGCTTAACTTGGCCTCAAATTTTGGTCCTCAAAAAAAAGAGTCAAGAATATGCTTGCCTTTATTCTTATAGTTTGTAATCCTGAAAGCAAATGCATTTCTATGCTGGGCAGAGATGCTGAAAAAAAACTTTTCTTTTTTTTTCTCTTAGCTTTTGCCAGCAAAAAAGATCTGGGATTCTGATGAGCTGGCCAAGGATGGCAGGAAAGGAATACTTCTTGGAGAAGAATGGAGAGACAATGCATGGGGATCATCTCGTGAGTGGATTCTATAATTTGACTATTACAGTATTGTAGCTTTTCTTTTTTCTAGTGAGTCGATTGTTAGATATTTGGGCAAAAAACTCTTCCAGTGTTTGGAAATGGCATACTTCAGTTTTCACAGGTGCTTGCCAGCTCTGTTTTTAATGAATACACTATTAGAACTATATAAATACAGTGGCAAGAAAAAGTATGTGAACCCTTTGGAAATTTGTAATAAAATGAGGTCAGATTTTCATCTGAGTTACAATTATAAACAAACCAGATATTGTGTTCTTTTTCATTTCTTTTTATTATTTTTTTTAAGTATGTAATGGCACACAAATCCTCTCAGAATTTTGTCCATGTTTGAGGCTACAACATGGTGAACATGAGTCTACCATGCATGAATCATTGCTAATTAGGGCAGTAAGGAGAAGGCCATAAAATCATCCCCTGTGTTTGCCAAAAAGTGCTTTGATCCTCCACAACACTGCTGCAAAAATGTTTGGTTGAATTATGCTGCTAAACATCAAAGTAAATTCTGTGACTGCCATTTGGCTCATTTCCAGCTCCATATTTTTTTATTCGTGGGCTCTGTTAGAGCAGCTTTCACACTTCAAAGTAATCCTCATTTATCTCGTACCGGGCCTTGGTGCAACCCCTCAGTTCAGCTGCTGTCTGAAACAAACAGTTTTACCTCTCTTCTTTCTAAACCAACATTGTTCTGATTGACTGCCTGTTGTAAACAATAGGTCTGAACAGCAGGATGGTTGGGCTGTTGAGCTCACACCCAGAGATACAGTGCCTTGCGAAAGTATTCGGCCCCCTTCGAACTTTTCAACCTTTTGCCACATTTCAGGCTTCAAACATAAAGATATAAAATTTTAATTTTTTGTGAAGAATCAACAACAAGTGGGACACAATCGTGAAGTGGAATGAAATTTATTGGATGTGTCAAACTTTTTTAACAAATAAAAAACTGAAAAGTGGGGCGTGCAATATTATTCGGCCCCCTTGCGTTAATACTTTGTAGCGCCACCTTTTGCTGCAATTACAGCTGCAAGTCTCTTGGGGTATGTCTCTATCAGTTTTGCACATCGAGAGACTGAAATTCTTGCCCATTCTTCCTTGCAAAACAGCTCGAGCTCAGTGAGGTTGGATGGAGAGCGTTTGTGAACAGCAGTCTTCAGCTCTTTCCACAGATTCTCGATTGGATTCAGGTCTGGACTTTGACTTGGCCATTCCAACACCTGGATACGTTTATTTGTGAACCATTCCATTGTAGATTTGGCTTTATGTTTTGGATCATTGTCTTGTTGGAAGATAAATCTCCGTCCCAGTCTCAGGTCTCTTGCAGACTCCAACAGGTTTTCTTCCAGAATGGTCCTGTATTTGGCCCCATCCATCTTCCCATCAATTTTGACCATCTTCCCTGTCCCTGCTGACGAAAAGCAGGCCCAAACCATGATGCTGCCACCACCATGTTTGACAGTGGGGATGGTGTGTTCAGGGTGATGAGCTGTGTTGCTTTTACGCCAAACATATCGTTTTGCATTGTGGCCAAACAGTTCGATTTTGGTTTCATCTGACCAGAGCACCTTCTTCCACATGTTTGGTGTGTCTCCCAGGTGGCTTGTGGCAAACTTTAAATGAGACTTTTTATGGATATCTTTGAGAAATGGCTTTCTTCTTGCCACTCTTCCATAAAGGCCAGATTTGTGCAGTGTACGACTGATTGTTGTCCTATGGACAGACTCTCCCATCTCAGCTGTAGATCTCTGCAGTTCATCCAGCAGTGATCATGGGCCTCTTGGCTGCATCTCTGATCAGTCTTCTCCTTGTTTGACATGAAAGTTTAGAGGGACGGCCGGGTCTTGGTAGATTTGCAGTGGTCTGATACTCCTTCCATTTCAATATGATTGCTTGCACAGTGCTCCTTGAGATTTTTAAAGCTTGGGAAATCTTTTTGTATCCAAATCCGGCTTTAAACTTCTCCACAACAGTATCTCGGACCTGCCTGGTGTGTTCCTTGGTCTTCATGATGCTCTCTGCACTTGGAACAGAACCCTGAGACTATCACAGAGCAGGTGCATTTATACGGAGACTTGATTACACACAGGTGGATTCTATTTATCATCATCAGTCATTTGGGACAACATTGGATCATTCAGAGATCCTCACTGAACTTCGGGAGTCAGTTTGCTGCACTGAAAGTTAAGGGGTCGAATAATATTGCACGCCCCACTTTTCAGTTTTTTATTTGTTAAAAAAGTTTGACACATCCAATAAATTTCATTCCACTTCACGATTGTGTCCCACTTGTTGTTGATTCTTCACAAAAAATTCAAATTTTATATCTTTATGTTTGAAGCCTGAAATGTGGCAAAAGGTTGAAAAGTTCAAGGGGGCCGAATACTTTCGCAAGGCACTGTATGTGCTTGAGATAACCATATTGAGGATATCTGCTCTCACTGACATCATACAGCGCAAAGAGTAGAAAGAAATGTTTGAAATGAGCCATTTAGCCTGAGCATTTGGCTTGAAGGGATTACTTACTATGCTTACCTATTTGAAATAGTTGTTTAGTATGAGCATTCACCATTGCACCCATTCA
Organism: Pterophyllum scalare; assembly: GCA_024447675.2. Lineage (NCBI taxonomy): Eukaryota > Metazoa > Chordata > Actinopteri > Cichliformes > Cichlidae > Pterophyllum > Pterophyllum scalare. The sequence continues at coordinate 54,061 of JAMQGT020012758.1, read as the reverse complement.
CATATGACCACAAGTGAGGAAAAGCATAATGGCTCCTTTACAAGAAGATGGTCTAATAGTGCTGTCAGTGCACAGTCTCTTAATCAAATAGAGATGCTGAAGAGTGACCTTGAGGGTCATTCACACCAGCCATTCATTCCTAACAATCTGGCTGAAGTGAGAGAATTCTGGAAAGAATGATTCACATTTCTTCCTAAACTTGACTACAGAAAGGTTTTGAGGTTCAGGAGCTTCAGCCATTGTGTTAAATCCAAGGGTTCCCTTACTTTTTTCCACCAGCACTGGAAATTTTAAACAGGGTAATCCATAAACACACGAGAGATTGTTTCTCTGGGTTGAACACTCCATTTGTGTTTACTTGTGACTCAGATGAAGAGTAAAGGACATTTCATGACCGTTGAATGCAGAAAAGCGGGTAATTCCACGGGTTCGAGTCTCTTGCCACTGTATTTGATTACAGATTTTCGTTCAGATCATTCAGTGTCTCAGCCAATCATGGTGCAGCGGCGACCAGGCCAGGGTTTCCATGGGAATGGTGATGCCAATTCTGTGCTTTCACCTCGCTCAGAAGGTGGAGGCCTTGGTGTGAGCATGGTGGAGTACGTCCTGAGTTCCTCCCCTGGTGACAAGATGGATGGTCGCTACAGGAATGGTGGCTATGTAAGTTAACCCGTTCTATCCCACTGATCTTGCCTAAAGTGGGGTTTGCCTTTCTTTTTCTAAATTTGTTCTTATTTATGCAGGGTGCAGGAGATGCTGACCAAGACGGGAGAGAGAAGAGTGATGCACAAGAGAAGGTGTCCCCTTTTGAAGAGGACAAAAGCCCAGAGATGAAGGTGGGAGAGGAGAATGATCCTACTAAAGCCAATGGAAGAGGTCTGCTAAACGGCATGGACAGAGACTGTAAAGACTTCAAGTAGGTTTTCCTTTTACAGAGATACAAGTTAACTGATAGCAGTCACTTCATTTTATTTAACCTTTTCTTCTTTTCTTTTTCTTTTTTATAACTATCTTGTGTCTCTGATGTTTGAGCAAGTTGCATCCTTTCAGTACAAGAACTAAACATAAAAGATCAGGATGTGTTTGAATATAGATGTGAACATCTACAGTTTGTTCTTAAGTTTCATTTGTTTTCCAGCCCTACTCCCGGAAGCCGTCAAGCTTCTCCCACTGAGGCTGTAGAGAGGATGGGGCCCAGTCAGACAGGTTTAGAGATGATGGGGGCGCACCACCCTCATGCTCTCCAACAACAGAACCCTTCCCAAAACAAGGTCCCAGCTGAGGACTTCCAGAACCAGGAGGCCCAGAACATGGGAGGCATGGAGCAGCAAGCTGGTGTGGAGTCCTTACAGTTTGACTATGCTGGTAACCAGATTCAGGTGGACTCCTCAGGGACTCCAGTTGGATTGTTTGACTACAGCTCTCAGCAGCAGGTCTGTTAAATTCACAAATTGTTTGTTAAAAAAAAAATCTAGCTCTTACTTTGTTCAGCAGGTTGTAGCGGTTTTATTTTTTTGTTTGTTTGTTTTAGTTGTTCCAGAGGTCTAATCCACTGACTGTTCAACAGCTCACTGCAGCTCAGCAACAACAGTATGCGCTGGCTGCAGCTCAGCAGCAGCATCTTGGTGAGATAGATTTGTTTGTCCTCCTCAGTGTGTAGTACCTGTCTTGCAATACTGTTTAACTGCTTTGTTTCTTGTTTTTCTCTGTTTGAGTTGTGTAGACCTTTGAATGAGATGTAATGTGGAAATGTGAGTTACATTGCTCTTCCTCCTATTACTCAGCTGGCCTTGCTCCTGCATTTGTGCCAAACCCTTACATCATTAATGCTGCCCCACCTGGAGCTGATCCCTACACTGCCGCTGGGTTGGCAGCAGCAGCCACACTTGCAGGTGATCGCATATCACACATTGATCCCCATTTGCATTTCACTTTAACTTTTCATTGAAATCCAGCAGATTTTTTTGTTTGTTTGTTTAGTCTCTTCTGCCGACGTGCAGTGTGTAACTTCAGAAATATTTCTTCTTTAGGTCCCACAGTCGTTCCACCACAATACTATGGTGTCCCTTGGGGTGTTTACCCAGCTAATCTTTTCCAGCAGCAGCCTGCATCTACTGCCAATCACTCAGCCAATCAGCAAGCATCCAGTCAAGGGCCAGGGCCAGGGCAACCACCGGTAGGAATTATTTATAGAAGTTGTCCTGACTGTTTCTCACCATTTTTGTTTAAGTTTAAATATTAATTCCATATTTAATTTGCCCTGTATGGTTGTATAAGAATGTGATTCAGGTAGCAGTTTCAGTCATTTTTTTCTGTGACTAGTTTTCATGTGTAAAATGTTTAGGATAACAAGCCCTGAAAGTAAGTCAGCCATGAATACACAAAGACCTGCTATTAAATTTTAGAGAAGTTAAGTTTCTGTGGAGTGGAACCAGTTGTACATTTACTTTGTAACAGTTGTGGGGTTGGTTGATTTATGTTTCCAAGCAACTTTTGTAATCAAACCAAACAGTTGGGGTGAAACACGAGTTAAGTCTTAGCTTTTCCTCGTTTAGTCACATTTATTGTAAGTCGTGAAGTCAAGTTGAAATGGCCAGTGATTGCAGTACATTGCCAATGACAGTATTTTCAACTTTTTTTGCCAGGTGATGCGCACAGGAGCCAACCAGCGACCTCTTACACCTGGGCAAGGTCAGCAGAGCCAGCAGGAATCTTTAGCTGCAGCAGCTGCTGCAAACCCTGCGTTGGCATACACAGGAATGCCTGGTTGGTCTATGACTTCATACTTCTACTGTACCGCAGTTTTTCTTCACTGTTTTACATTAACTCTCTGGGGCTGACAGACGCTCCAGTGTGTCCGAATGGCGTTGTTGATTTAAGATGACGTAGCAGCAGAACACTGCCTCACTCAGTCTCTGTTTTAACTTGGGTGGAAAGTGCAGACTTAAAACTATGTACTAGTTTTTAAATTGTGTTGATAGACCAAGTAAAAACAGCATTGTCAAAAATCTACGCCGTGCTTTTTCCTGTATATTGTCCTCATGTTAGATGTGCATTTGGTGCAGGAGGAAACCGTAAAAACAGGATCTTCACTAGCAGGAAGTCCTTGCCAGCCAAAAAAACAAACTAAATCATAACATCCCCTTTCCTATCTGTCAAAAAATGCATGACATCAACCAATCAAAAAATTATATGGCAGCGTGTGGCATTTCATTGCTGAGGAGCCTGTGAAAGGTGTCTGTCTGAGTGGCCGGGCGAAAGTGACACAGCGATATTGATAGCAAGTTTTAAAAAAAAAATTCTCTTTTTTTTTTTAAAATTTACAACTTGTATTTGTATTTTAACTTATAGAAAATATACTCAAATATAAACAATATAAATGAGATAAAATGGGAAAATGTTTTGTGGTTTATATTTTTGTTAAGTGTAGTTCATGTTTGTGGTTTTCACAGTAAAAAAAAAAATCTTAATTTTTCTACTTAAATTTAATGGGGTTTTTTTGTTGTTGTTGTTTTTTTTTTGTGTGTGTGTGTGTGATTTTTGGGTTAATTGTATTAATACAGTGTGTCAAAATGAAAAGATAACTATGCAGTCACATGTGAGGTTGTGCTGAAAACAATGATACCAAACCAGGCAAGGTAAACTGATTTAAGGTGAAATATAAAGGTAAAAATCAAAAGTGGCCCAAAACGGCCAATTGTACTCCAGACCTCAGAGGGTTAAGTGGGCACAGTGTTATAAGAAAAATGTAAAAAAAAAAATTTAACACTCTTTTATTATGTTGTGTAAAGTGTAATTGCTAACATTTATTTTTGTTCTTCCTCAGGATATCAGGTTTTGGCTCCTGCGGCCTATTATGACCAGACTGGAGCTTTGGTGATGGGCCCTGGTGCTCGAACCGGTCTGGGTGGCCCAGTTCGTTTAGTTCAGACCCCTCTTCTTATCAATCATGCAGCAGCACAGGCTGGTAAGAACTTTTTTTTTTAATCATTATTATTAATATTAAGGAAGTCTTTCCCCTCCAATGTCACCAAGTGCTTGCTCAGAGATGATCTTTGGATGGTTTGGTCTCTGTCTGTCCTGTTGTACAGTACTTGCATAGCATTATGAAGTACCTTGGGATAGCTGTTGTGATTTTCACTAATCTAATTGCATTATCTGGAATTCAGTGAATACATTGACTGTAAATTATTTCTATTCACTCAACTGAAATGGCCCTTTATTTTATCTGATTAAAATAAAGTTGGTCATCTGACATCTGCTTCAAATTTGAAAGTATATTATTGAAGGCCTGCATACATGTAATGCAGATTTTGAGGACATTCATTACCTTTAATGCATTCCTAAGCCTCTTACCTCAGTTTTTAACCACCACACATAAATACCAAACTAAGTGGTAACCTTTAAAAAAAATGAGTCTGCCAAACAAACTAACTTTTGCAAAGTGTTATCACTCTGACGGTTTAAACTGCAGTGTGGCTTTTACAAAGATAGCTGGATATGTCTTTATTTAATTCTGCTTTTTCTTAATGATTTATATTTGGGCTGGTCATTTGTCTTTACCTGTGGGAAATTAATTTAAAGTTATTTGGAGGAGCAGAATTCTGCCAGATCTGCTTGGCCACCTTTTGAACAGGCACAATATATATCAAGTGTATTTGTATAGCTGTCCTCCTTTCAAAATGATAACTTAGTGAGTGCCTCCATGTAATGTGTTTTAGCAGATTATATAGTGTGTGTGTGTGTGTGTGTGTGTGTTAATAATAGGAACAGGATTTTTTTTTTTTTAAAGGGGCTACTCCATGAAATGCATTCAGTGCTCAAATACCAATTTTACATAATTCTATTATAATGTTAGTTTTTGTTTCCTGTTCTTACTTGATTAGTGCCATGTGACCTTTTCCTCACCTTTGACCCCTCACACTCCTTATCTCTCCATCAGCAGCAGCAGTGTCTGCATCTGGCTCTGGTAACAACATGTCTGGTCCTCCTGCCAATGGGCTGTACCGCTCTATGCCTCAGCCTCAACCTCAGCCGCAGCAGCAGCAGGCTCCTCCACCCAGCAGTGGCCTGCCCTCGAGCTCATTCTATGGATCTGGATCAGTCCCTAACACCTCACAGAGCAGCTCCCTTTTCTCACACACCTCTGCTGCCCCACCTCCACCAAGCTCCTCCCTGGGTTTCAACAGCACTGGTGGCTCTCTTGGCGTGGGCCTGGGCTCAGCTCTTGGAGGTTTTGGCTCTTCTGGTAAGTTTCTAAACATCATTGTGCTTTTACAGGAAAACACCCCCCCCCGATGACCGGAAGTGGTTGCGCGTTACCATGTTTAATTCATAACAATGTTTTGTTAGATTTGGGGGTTTTTTTTGTTTGTGTTTTTTTTGTTTTGTTTTCTGAAAGGGCTTTGTCAATTATTTTTCTTCCAGTGTCCAGCTCTACCAGTAGCAGTGTATCCCGCAGGGATTCCCTGTTAGCAAATTCTGACCTATACAAACGAGGTGGCAGCAGTTTAACTCCCATTGGGCAGCCATTTTACAACAGCCTGGGTTATTCCTCTTCACCCAGCCCCATTGGCCTTACACCAGGTCACTCCCCACTCACTCCTCCACCATCTTTGCCCTCCTCCCATGGATCCTCTTCCAGCCTTCACTTAGGTAAGCCCTCAAGATGCTTTAGATGTATGTGAATGCAGCCTTGTAGTGTCAAACTCTGTTCATGTCTCATTTTGGATTGTGCTTCCCTCTCAATTTACAATAAAACTTATTTGGAAACAGATGTTTTAATGGTTTGAAAAGGAGGATGTTTGTATCTGAATGTTGTTTTTTAGGTAAAAACTGAAGAAACATTTGAACCTTAAGTGAGAAATAATTTTAAATAGGAAATTTTGCATTAACACTGTCATGAATAGTCATTTTTCAGACTAAAATAGTGTTTTCTGTTGTAAATTGGATTTTGGATCATTAAATAGTTGGTGTCAAAAGGAAATATGTCTCCTTCTTTACAGTTGATGTAAAGTCCAAAAGCTCAGCAGTAATCATAAAATGTTTTTATTTATTATTTTTTCCTGTGTAATCCTCCTAGGTGGCCTGACAAATGGCAGCGGCCGTTACATTTCTGCAGCTCCTGGAGCTGAGGCCAAATACCGGAGCACAGGCGGCACGTCCAGTCTGTTCAATTCCAGCAGCCAGTTGTTCCCTCCCTCACGGCCCCGCTACAGCCGCTCTGATGTCATGCCGTCTGGACGCAGCCGCCTATTGGAGGACTTCAGGAACAACCGTTTCCCAAACCTTCAACTCCGTGACCTGCCTGGACACATGGTGGAGTTCTCTCAAGACCAGCATGGATCCAGGTGACAGACCTAATTTATTGCTTCAAAATGTCCCTTTACAATGGCTTTTGAGGAATGCTAATTTTTCTCAATTTTTTAGATCTCATAAAATGTACAATGTACTACATTGCAGTGGTGCACTGAAATTTTTATTGTGTTTACACTCTGAAGTGTTTTTTTTTTCTCTGCTTTTGTCTTCTTAGATTTATCCAACAGAAGCTAGAGAGAGCCACTCCTGCTGAGAGACAGATGGTGTTTGGAGAGATTTTGCAAGCAGCATACCAATTGATGACTGACGTATTTGGGAATTATGTCATCCAAAAGTTCTTTGAGGTTGAGAGTGTTAAAGTTCATTCTTGTCTTTTCAGTAACTGTGCATTAACTAAACTAGATTTAAGTTTTTGTAAAATCTGTAATAAAATTTTTGCGTTTGTGTCATGCAGTTTGGAAGTGCAGACCAGAAGCTGGCTTTGGCAACACGTATCCGTGGGCACGTCCTTCCGCTGGCATTGCAGATGTATGGTTGCAGGGTCATTCAGAAAGCCCTGGAGTCCATTTCCTCAGACCAGCAGGTAATTGTAAGTGAGATTTCACTTCTTTTTAACATTTTTATTTTCTCTTGGAGGACATCTTATTAATCCTCCATAAAGGCCTTGATTTTAAACTGTCTTCTTTTAAAAAATAATTTGACCCTGTTTTCTAACTTCCTCCGTTTAGAGCGACATTGTCCGTGAGCTTGATGGCCATGTGTTGAAGTGCGTGAAAGACCAGAATGGGAACCATGTGGTGCAGAAGTGCATTGAATGTGTCCAGCCTCAGGCCCTGCAGTTCATTATTGATGCCTTCCAGGGACAGGTGGGGGTTTTGTTTTGTTTTGTTTTTGTTGAAAACATTTGAGCTGGGTGGAAGTAGGAATGTAACTTCCATCTGATTATAGATCAGTCACAAGTTAACTTTTTGTAGAAGCACATGCTCTGTAGGGCTGCCAGTATTAAGATCTACAGCTTTACATTCACTGGTAAAGTTATACTTTTAATTTATGTTGCAATAAATACTCTTTTTATTTTGTAGGTTTTTGTGCTTTCCACACACCCCTATGGCTGCAGAGTTATCCAAAGGATCTTGGAGCACTGCACCCAGGAGCAAACTCTCCCCATCCTGGAAGAGCTTCATCAGCACTCTGAACAGCTAGGCCAGGTGAGCACTTCAGTTTTCAACCTGTCCCATTTTAAACTCTGCATTGACTGCAGATGTTCCTTTTGTTTTTGTTTGTTTGTTTGTTTGCTAGCTGTGACTGTTGACATTTATCTTGCATATTTGCATGTATCCTTCATGTTTGACATTTCATATTTTTAGCCTACCATTTTTCCTGTGTAGATGTGGTCTGCTAAGTGTAAGGATGAATGTAATTGTACTGTTAGCTGTCATTACATCTGACATATGTGATTCTTTAAACATCCATCCTGCCCCCTCACTTATTCCATCTAGAAATATCAAGGCGTATCATTGGAGATGACACCCAAAACATATTATACAGTGTCCCGTGATGCACTGTTCAAGGTCAGAGCAATTTGCCTCTATCGCGGATGTCCCTGTGCTCACTTCCTTTTTCCCTCTTTTATTATTATTATTATTTTTTTAATCTTCTGTAAGGAATCTAACATTTAGGTAGATGTCCGACTCCCAACATTTATAGTCCTTTCCTAACCTACTGAGCCGCCTGTTCTTCCGATTTTCCTCCCTTCTTGCTTGATGCCACATAAGATTTAGGGACATGCTTAACTGTTGTCTGATGATCCCTCTCTTGCCTACAGCATTTTCTGATCAATCTGTTTTTCTCTTCGTGGCCTCATTTTACTAAAATGATCAATTTCTGTTAAAGTCTAGGAGTTTGCCACTCTTTTTTATGATTATATAGTTCATAAATAGTGTTCCAAAACCAACATAATGCAAGTTCATGTTAAAACAGATTGACAAAAAATGGTTTGGAAGGCTTCAAAATTAAAGGTGGAGATCACATTACCTACCCAACAAATTGCTACTTTTAACAAGCTTGGCAGTTGAGTGGTGTTATTTGTTGCTTGGTCAGGTGAGTTTTTGTCTCCATCTTGTTGCAATTACACCCATAACTGTCTATCACCCATTTCTGAAGGGGCAAAGATGCTGTTAGTTGTGTTGCCTGGTCAGCAACACAAACCAGCAGCATCTGCTTTGTCTGACCTTCCACAGTGATGACGTAAGGGTATTCGAAATACTACAAATGGTGGTGTCGCTCATTCATCAGCCAATCATTGTAGAGATGCATGATCATCCTATCAAATAAGACCAATGGGGAAAAAGTAGTGCATGAGTATCAGTTATAAGAGATATTAAATTGTATCTCACTGGTTCTTTGTGATTGATTTGTTGAAATGACTTTACCTTGCACTTACATGTCTGTTGCCTCCTGCAGGATCAGTACGGTAACTACGTCATTCAGCATGTCTTGGAACATGGCAGACCAGAAGATAAGAGCAAGATAGTGGCAGAGGTGCGTGGGAAGGTTCTTGTCCTCAGCCAACATAAATTTGCAAGGTAAGCTAAGCGATCTGTATGAATCAAGTTACCACTTGTGGGCTTTATGTTGTTGCAGATTTTGATCTTAACAGAGCAGAGAGTGAATATGCAAAATTTGATTTTGTAATTGAATTAAAAAAAAAAAGATATTAGATTGTGAAAATGAACATTCTGTTATGGGGAAAGTAGTCGCATTACTTTGTGGCAAAGTTAGAGCAGCTGTGTTGCTTTGCGCTTTGGATGCACTACTGCTGGTATGAATGATTTAGACTAGCATAATGATGGAACATAAGTTGATGCATATCATCTGAAGAGCAGATGATCTTTTGTAGTTCTAGTACATCTTTCAGTACAGTTGATAGAAGGTTAATAACCTGCATAAGTTAGCTTAACAACTCTAGTTTGTGTCTCCAAAAATATTTAGTAATATAAAATTCCCACATGCTTGGGCCTGGCAGAAGACTGCTTTAGGTTTGGAATAATTTGTCAGTAACCATGTGGCAGGAAGTTTATAACCCAGATCTCCCTTGAGTCTAGCAGGATGGGGATTATTAATTGTAGGTCCCTGATGGTTTCATTATTTCCTTTTCATGTTGAGGAAATGAAAGTTGTCCTTTGTTTTTCAAAGCAGAGATTGTGTAGGTCAACAAGTGTCCATTCTGCATAGCTTTGCCTAATTCATTTTGTAATTTATAGCTGGGTGGCACGGTGGTGCAGTGGTTAGCACTGTCACCTCACTGCAAGAATGTACCTGGTTTGAATCTCCTGGTTGGCTTGGGCCTTTCTTCATGGGTTTCCTCCAGCTTCTTCCCATAGTCCAAAGATAATGTTAAGTTAACTGGTGTTTCTAAATTGGCCATGTATGTTAGACAGATAAAGTGCTTGAAGTGTATGGAATTAAAGCACCGTTTGAACGTATGGCTAAATGAGTCTAAAGTGCTATGAGTGGTCAGGACTGGAAAAGTGCTTTATAAATGTGAATACAAAAGGCAAGTAGATATTTTGAAAGGCATGTCTACATTGAAGTCAATGTATCTGTTCAAATATTTACAGTTGTCTCCACCTATTGGCCTTCACTCTTGTGGATGTAATTGTTCTTTTTTTTGTTTTTTGTTTTTGAATGATCAAACATGACTTTTGGACAACTTTAGACCTTAATTTTTAGTTTATTTCATTTAATTAGGTCCAACTATATTGAATGTATTGGACAGAGGATGTTGAATGTGAAGCAAGAGCAAGAAGACCCCAGATCATGGATGTAGTGAAAGAGGGTGCAGAGGGTTGGTGTGTCAGAAGTGAATGCTAGGGATAGGGTGAGCTGGAGGTGGATAAGCCACTGTGGTGACCCCTAAAGGGAGCAGCCGAAGGAAAACTACAAATCCTGGACTAGGGGTCAATACCGACAACACAAGTTTAACAAACTCCCACAGTCACACACAAGTGGTTATCTACTTATTGCATAATACCCTGCTTTTCCAGTCTAGCTATGAGTGCATTACCATTAAAAATAGTGGCAGCCTACCATTCATAAACATGCACAAGTCTGCTGGCAGCAGTGGCATATTTTACTAATTTCAAAAATAAGCTATAATATTAGAAAAAAATGAAGATGTTAAAAAAAACATAATTCTACAATCAGCATAATTGCTGCAATATGCAAGTGTTTGTGTGTTTGACAGGAAAAGCTCTGTATGTAGCTTTAGAATAAAAAAAATATATATATAAATAAAATTCATTGTATGAATGTGTAAATGAGTAATATGCCCTGTAGTGTAAAGGACGTGGAGCAGTCAGAAAGATTAGACAGTGGTTAAAAATAAATTTCAGTTAAAGGTAGAAAAGACAGTAAATTAAGACCTACCAGTCTCAGTGCCCCATAATTACAACACAGGTAGATATGTTTACATGGCTGTATCTGTCATAGATTCTAATCGGATAGACAGAGTTTAGACCAGGGGTGTCAAACTCAGTCATAGGATGGGCCAAAATTGAAGACACAGTCTGAGTCGCAGGCTGAACAGGATTTAAAAAAAATAAAATAATTGTAATCAGTAATATGAATTTGAATGGCCAGAATATAGCAACTTTTTCATCAACACATTAAATAAAATATAAAATTATATTTTCTTCAAAGTTAACATCAGATCACACACGTAATCGCGCGGTCCAGTCCCCGAAGCTGCCGGGACGTATTAAGAGGCTTCATTGTGTTGCAGAGAAAAGCCAACTCACACAGACACCTTTCATCGCGGAGCCCTGCTGAGTCTTATACTTTACTTTTTATGAACTTGACAGATTTCCTCAGGTAGCTCATCACACCTGTGTGTTAAGGCACGTCACCAAAATCAGAAGCTATTTCCCTGCCGTAACTGTGTTACGGTGCTTATGACGCGTTCTGTCTTCAGGACTTTGCTGTGCAGCGTTTTTTGGTGTGTGACACAATGATGCACTGTCAGCTCACCTGTGCAGGTCTCCCTCTGCATCTTCTCCCGTATCTGTCCCACCAATCTGCTTTTTTCCCCCCACATTGCAGGCGAGGAAAAGAGACACACGTGTTACCTCCGATGTCAGCGATCAGGTCCTTTGCCTTGCCTGGAAAATTCCTGTTTTCCACTTTTCATTTGGTCATTTTTGGGGGTCAGGCTAGCTAAAATGTCACTGGAAAAAGTGCTGACCGATGTTTTTATCCGCTGATCACTGATCAATATGTGTTGCTGGCAACACCAAAAACAGGTTAGCAAACAGGTTAGCACACAGGTCTTGGCCTGTGTGCCAGCTGTTGCAGTGCATTGTGGGATTTGTAGTATAAGTGGTGGAAGTGCTATTTACCCACGGGCTATTAATAATGGCTAAATGAAATCATCTTGTGGGCCATATAAAATGAGGCCTTTAGTCTGACACGTGGTTTAGACAGTCTAAAAACTAGATGCTCTTATCACCAAGGTCAAAGGGAGGAGGATCTTCCAGGAATGGTACCACAATCTTTCATGGACAGTTGGCAGTAATGTTGTACATGTTTAATATTGTATGTTGAACTGTTCTTGAGCAGGTCCAAAGTGTGCAAAATAGACCCCGCTAAGAATCCACCTTTTTTATTTCTGAAATTCCAGGGCAAAGCTGAAGTTGGCTTATTGAGACCTAGACCTTGCCTCACAGTATGGGTCTTTGGTGTAAAACTTCCCATTAGTAACTGTGGCCAGGCAACAAAAAAACTCAAACAAAATGAACTGTTTGTGTCTAACAGTTATAATTTGCGCTCTCTCACTCACTCACTCACTCACTCACTCACTCACACACACACACACACACACACACACACACACACACACACACACACACAGTGTAATGCCACATATAAAATGCCCAAAAAGCAAAAGAAAAGGATTCCAATATCTCAGGAAGCCTACTGGGTAAATGAAGCATTACTGGCATCTCTCTGCTTCCATCTGTTGGGTTGTCAACTTGAGTAACAGTAGCTTATTTTTCTCCTCAGTAATGTGGTGGAGAAGTGTGTGATCCACTCCTCGCGTGCAGAGAGAGCTCTGCTGATAGATGAAGTGTGCTGCCAGAAAGACGGGCCCCACAGCGCCTTGTACACCATGATGAAAGACCAGTATGCCAACTATGTTGTCCAAAGAATGATTGACATGGCAGAACCTGCTCAGCGGAAAATAATCATGCACAAGGTGAGTCACAATGTGCTCATGTTAGTTAATCTTAATGTTGTTGCTGTTAATGTTTGTGCTGAATGAAAACGAGTGGCTAAGGAAACCTCATTTCAGGTTTGAGGGGGTGAATTTGTTCCATTTGATCCCTTGTGTTCCATCTACTAATGATGTCAGGTGTAGTTTGTCAGGCCCTATAAGGTGCAGCAAAGCTTACAGTGACGTGTTACTCAAATCTGTTTGTGTCTGTGGTGTCTGTCAAAGACTCAAATCTGCTAAGGTGGTAAAAGTTTACCTCAGATAGTTTGCAACCATCAGAAAATACTTGCACAGCTCACATTTAGATCACAAAACAGCAGTGTTAAAGTAAGTGCCTCTGTTAGTGCTTTCAAGGAGCACTGATACATGAAATATGACCAGAAAGGCCTGTTTGAGTGATGTTGATGGCTGTGCCACTCTGTTATGCCAAAAATGATTATACTGTATACAGTGTTTGTATCTTGCATAAAAACAAAGTAATCTACCAAGGCTGTGTGTTTCCATGTATATCAACCAGCATTGTGCCCATTGTTTACTCTTTTGTACAACACTGCAGGTTTTTGTGAGTTTGAGGCTTCAGAAGCAGGACTTTGCAAACCATTGGTTTGGCTACTTCTATCGTTTATATACAGTTTACAATTTTTATTTATGCAGAACTAAAGTCAATCTAAACCTTTGACTTAGATCAAAGTGATGCAAATTATATGACTATATCTTTTTATATTCTTTCACAACTTCTCATCCTACGTGGAGATTGTTTTGAGCACAGATGTGTCATATTTTGCTTCTTTTAGGTACAGTGCCTTGCTAAAGTATTCGGCCCCCTTGAACTTTTCAACCTTTTGCCACATTTCAGGCTTCAAACATAAAGATATAAAATTTGAATTTTTTGTGAAGAATCAACAACAAGTGAGACACAATCGTGAAGTGGAATGAAATTTATTGGATGTGTCAAACTTTTTTTAACAAATAAAAAACTGAAAAGTGGGGCGTGCAATATTATTCGGCCCCTTAACTTTCAGTGCAGCAAACTGACTCCAGAAGTTCAGTGAGGATCTCTGAATGATCCAATGTTGTCCCAAATGACTGATGATGATAAATAGAATCCACCTGTGTGTAATCAAGTCTCCGTATAAATGCACCTGCTCTGTGATAGTCTCAGGGTTCTGTTCCAAGTGCAGAGAGCATCATGAAGACCAAGGAACACACCAGGCAGGTCCGAGATACTGTTGTGGAGAAGTTTAAAGCCGGATTTGGGTACAAAAAGATTTCCCAAGCTTTAAAAATCTCAAGGAGCACTGTGCAAGCAATCATATTGAAATGGAAGGAGTCAGATGGAACCAAAATCGAACTGTTTGGCCACAATGCAAAACGATATGTTTGGCGTAAAAGCAACACAGCTCATCACCCTGAACACACCATCCCCACTGTCAAACATGGTGGTGGCAGCATCATGGTTTGGGCCTGCTTTTCATCAGCAGGGACAGGGAAGATGGTCAGAATTGATGGGAAGATGGATGGGGCCAAATACAGGACCATTCTGGAAGAAAACCTGTTGGAGTCTGCAAGAGACCTGAGACTGGGACGGAGATTTATCTTCCAACAAGACAATGATCCAAAACATAAAGCCAAATCTACAATGGAATGGTTCGCAAATAAACGTATCCAGGTGTTAGAATGGCCAAGTCAAAGTCCAGACCTGAATCCAATCGGGAATCTGTGGAAAGAGCTGAAGACTGCTGTTCACAAACGCTCTCCATCCAACCTCACTGAGCTCGAGCTGTTTTGCAAGGAAGAATGGGCAAGAATTTCAGTCTCTCGATGTGCAAAACTGATAGAGACATACCCCAAGCAACTTGCAGCTGTAATTGCAGCAAAAGGTGGCGCTACAAAGTATTAATGCAAGGGGGCCGAATAATATTGCACGCCCCCACTTTTCAGGTTTTTATTTGTTAAAAAAGTTTGACACATCCTATAAATTTCATTCCACTTCACGATTGTGTCCCACTTGTTGTTGATTCTTCACAAAAAATTCAAATTTTATATCTTTATGTTTGAAGCCTGAAATGTGGTAAAAGGTTGAAAAGTTCAAGGGGGCCGAATACTTTTGCAAGGCACTGTATGTCAAAATTAGCTGTGCTTCATCTGATTTTTATACACAAATATCCTCTTCTTCTCTTCTTCCTTAGATCCGGCCTCACATTGCTACTTTGCGTAAGTACACCTACGGGAAGCACATTCTGGCCAAGCTGGAAAAGTACTACATGAAGAGCGGATCTGAGCTGGGTCCGATCGGCGGCCCCACGAATGGTCTCATGTAGTCACGTTGACATCCCAGGTCCCCTGAGCAAGTGGAGGAGTAGGAGCCCCAAACCCCCTGTTCTGTCTGTGAGAGATGCTCCTTAGCCATAGGGGTTAGCCTTTGACACCCTCTGTCATCCCATCTTTTGGGGGGCAAATTACCAAAAAAAACCAAAAACAAACAAAACAAAAAAAATAAGACAAGACAACTCAACTTCACCTACACCTAAGAACGCTGTGACAACTGACTCCTGCCACTCTGCCACCCCTGGTGCAGGTCCCCAGCGTGGCCCCCAGGGGACGCACAGTCAGCAGGCTGTTTTTGTTTTTTGTTTTTTTGGTTGTTTTTTTTCCCTCTTGTTTTCCTGGGTAAAGCACAAACCCATTGTTAATGATGTAATTGATGTATTTGACTGGTTTTCATATTATCTTGTACATTTAGTTTTTTACCTTGTAAATTCTCTGTAGAAAAAGAAATTATTACACATTTGCTGAAATTTACACTTCTTACAATTAACACCAGCAAGTGACTTTATAAAGGCTAAACTGAGTGATCCTTTTAAAATACAATTCCATTTGGTTTTGTAACCAGACAGCTGTTCTTATGAAGTCTAGGCAATTTATTAAAAATATTTGTATATTATCCCACACACAGAAAGTGTTTTCCCATGCCAAAGCAGCTGATGGATTAGCACTACATAGTATGGATGGATGGATAGAAATCTCTCCATCCACAAGCAAGTACTATGTGTCACGTGCCACAGTCACCCAGAGGTCTTTGAGGCCACTTTGCCAGCTCGGGGTTGGAGATTGGTGCTTTACTCTAGGGGTAGTGTTTTGCCAGTGGTGGCTTTTTCTTGCCTCCTTTTCCACACTTGGTGGGAGTGTGTGGGGTTACTCCAGCAGCTCGTAGCCTGCATTATGTTTTGGTACTAACAGACTGAGCTGCTGCATCCACCGAGCACCGTTTGAGCTGTCTTACTCTCTCCTCATGCAGGTGATCACTTGATTTTTATGCAGGAAAAAACAAACAAACTACCGTTTAACTTAAAGAAGAAGAGCATGAGGTTTGGTTGTACAGTGGGTGTGTGACCTGGTTTAATATTAACATAAAATGACCATAGCTTGGGGGCTTTTTGCAGGGATAGCAGGGTGGGAGCGGGGTATGCGTTGGCATGCTGTAATAGGTTTTAATCCTTGGAATGATTTTTTTTTTTCTTTCTCATGTTTTGTGTAACATCTTATCTGTCTTGTAGTTTGAGATGAACACTGCCCTAGAAAACAGTATCTTTATGTACTGAATAATCATCTCTTGCGTAGAAGTAGTTGAGCAATGTATAGCATCTTTATGTATAAGTAAATTGTTGCTTTTTGGTTGAGGGGCTTGCAGCAGTGATGGGAACCCCCACCGCCTGAAGGTCAGAGCAGTCCAAATAAATTCTTTTTCTTTTTGTGGAGTTGATCACAGGTTTTTTGTTTTTTATACATCTGAAGTGAAATAGATGTAGCTGAAGAAAGGGATGTTGAAAGAACCTTTTTAATGGTTCTGGTTTTTTGTTTTGGGGGGTGGGGGCAGTTGTTGTTTTGGTTGTTTTTTTTTTTGGGTTGGGTATGTAAGTGCATTGGTGGAGGCCGGTGGGGCCATCAAAAGCTATACAATTCACCTGTAATGCTCGTAGTGACAGCTTCTTTGCTTCATAAGAATTGTAGAATAAATGTAGTATATGTGCAGTTAATAAGTGTAAGATTATTAGTTTAACTGAAAAAAAAATGTCTAGTCGTGGTGTTTGACAGGCCTTGCTCTAAATTTGTAGTGATGCTTTTATTTGTCTGTACAGTTGTACATTTGTAAACGTTTATGCTGTAAATGGGATGTCTTTTACACTTTTTTGGGGGGGAGAAAAAGGCTAATGTGCATTTAGATGTGTGTATATTCATCACTCCTTTCCCCTTGAATATAATGTATACAGGTTTTATTTGATCAAGTGTTATTTTAAAGGAAACAAAAACTCTATGGCTTCACAATCTGGTATGGTTTTTGTTTTTAATCTGTTATGGGCCAGCCTCTATTTGTACTGAAGCTGTAACATCCACTGTTGATAGTCTTTCTGATGTGTGACAGTTTAAAAAGGAGAAGAAAAAAAACACTCTGTACTAAAAACCGAGGCTGCATTTAGTCCTCTCTGCTACCATGGAAACTTCACAGGATATGACGAGAATTATTTTTGTACAGAAGAGTGCTGTATTTTGGAACAGCTACTACCTTGTAAGCAAAAGCAATGTAAAATATTGTCAATTATATAAATATGAACATATGAGTTTTGTCACACTGTCAAAGTCATGTACATTTTCAGGTGGCCTTATGTACATTTCCAGATGTTAGATGAAGAAAACAAACTCCTTTTTCGAAGCAGAATTGTGACATTGTATGATTAAATTGTTCTTCTAACATTTGACCTTAATTGTTGTGGAGTTATTTTTTTCCACTCACATAAGGATTTTCACATTGTTTAATGAAGCTCAAATTGGTGAAATCTGTGCCACAAAATTAAGTTGGTTCACATGTGTGTGAATTTGGGTGGAGAGGTTTACCCTATTGAAGATCAAAAATTAAATTCCTCTTCACATACAAAGTCCTGAATGATGAGGGGCCCCCTCTTTTCACTCTTTGTGCATTTATAGGCCAGTATTGTAAGTTTGTAACTTTTGTCCACTCTATATATTGCTTCTTGGTCTTCTTTTCTCTGCCACCTTCTTGCCCTCCCACACACCCAAAACCAGTTGAGGTGGATGGATGCTGGGGCAGCCGTAGCTCAAAAGATGAGACTACTATTTGGAAGGTCTGTGATTTGATCCCCAGCTCCTCCAGTCTGTATGTTGACATATCTTTGGGCAAGGCACCAGAGTTAACCCGAGTGCATTCATAGTGGAAATATGTTAGTCAAGGCATTTGGACATAAACTAAAGCACTAAATGAATGAGGCCTGATGTACAACCCCAATGCGGGAAAAGTTGGGATGTTGTGGAAAGCATAAATAAAAATAGTACAATTATTTGCCAATCTCGTATATCCCTATTTTAGTCACAACAGAACAGAAAATATTGAATGTTTAAACTGAGACATTTTATTCTTTTATGAAAAATATTAGCTCATTTTGAATTTGATGTCACCAACATCTCAAAAAAGTTTGAAATGTAAAACTGCTTGAGAACATTTTGAGTCTCATTAAGTCAAATGGCAACTGGTCAGTAACATGATTGGGTATAAAAGGAGCATCTCAGAAAGGCAAAGTTTGACCAATTTGCAAAAAAAAAAAAAAAATACAAATTGTGGAATAATTTCAGAATAATGTTCCACAATGTAAAATTGTGAAGACTTTGAATATCTGGTCATCTACATTACATAATATCAAAAGATTCAGGGAATCTGGAGAAATCAAGAGACAAGTCTAAAGATCAGTATTGGATGCCTGTGATGTTCAGGTCATCGGGCAGCACTGCGTTAAAATCAGGCATGACTCTGTCATGGAAATCACTGCATGGGCTCAGAAGTGTCTCCAGAAATCATTATCTGTGAACACGGTTCTCCATGCCATCTGCAAATGCTCTGTGACGCAAAGAAGAAGCCATATATGAACATGATCCAGAAATTCCACCGTCTTCTCTGGAACAAGGGAGATCATCTAGCTTGTTATCAGTGCACAGTTCAAATGCCTTCAGCTCTGATGGTATGGGTGTGCCTTAGTGCCTATGGTATCGGCAGGTCACACCTTTTGAAAGGCACCATCAATGCAGCAAGGCATATACAGTTTTTACAGCAACATCTGCTCCCACCCTGGTGACAGCTCCTTCAAGGAAAGCCTCACGTATTTCAGAATGACAGTCCTAAACTGCATACTGCATCTATTACAACAGCATAATTTCACAGTAAAAGAGACTGGGTGCTGAGCTGGCCTGCCTGCAATCCAGACCTTTAATCAGCTGAAAACATTTGGCACATCTTTACATTACAATATAACACACCTTGAGATGGTGGTTGTGAATTGATGCTCTTAATAAGCAAAACTGATTTGAACTAAATGTATTTTAACTGAACTATCACACATGAATAGATGGAAAATACATGGAGAAGAAGGGACTTATCTCTATATGCCAAAGCATGAAAAATTCTTTCAATTCTTGTAACTGTAAGCAAAGTGCTTTTAGTCAAAAATATTTTGTATTATTGTTGTAATACAAAACAAAGTCTGTTGTGGCACTTGTGGTCCTCACAGAATATGCTATAGATATAGATATATATATATATATTTATTTTTAGTTTAAAAGCCTTAAGGGTAAAACTATAGCAGGAATTCGCACATTACAATTAAAGTTATGAATTAATTTTCTCATACAGGGGTCTGGCGCCTGTATTTGAGCGCTGCGACCTGTTATCGGCCGCAGTCCATGTTGTAATTCATATTTTATTGGTGGGCGGGATTCTGGCAGAGTGACAGCGAGAGGCCTCAAGTTCAATCAAAACACCTGCGTAGCTCCCGTGAAGCGTGAAGTGGATACCAGCTCGGCTGAAACATGCGGCTATCTTTGGTAGCTTCTTTATTTTTCTCTCTGGGATTAGTACGTCCAGTCTGGGCCTCGGTAAGTCATTTTCATCTTGTTAAAAGCCTTTTAAAATGGTCGAGAAGTTCCTCGGTCTCCTCCTCACCTTTTCTACTTCCTGAAGTGCGTTGGGTTTTCGAGCGAGCGCTGTTGAGCGAAGTGGGGCTGCTGTTGTTTGAGTTAACTCGATCTAATTTATAGTGTCCTAATCGAATTTGTCCCGTCTACGCTTTAAATTTACGAACGAGAATAATATTTGGACTCACGGGGATTATTCTTAGTCCTCAGACAACGACACATGCTCTTCATTGTAAAAAATAAATAAATCCACAAGGCATGCTTGTTTATATTGTTGCATGGTGTAATGTAAAGGCTGATTTATTATTATCAGATTATTATATCTAAGTAACAGATTTTTTTGTTTCAATAAATTGTTCAAACCAAAGAAACTGAAATGATAAAGTGGCAAGAAAACAAGAATTTCTTTATAAGACAAACATGCTAACTCAACTAATAACAGTGGCAATAGTACTTTTCATGGTTTTATGGGACAAACTCTGTAACAGTTCACAGCTGAATTTAGTCACTTCATCAGATTTTCTGGAAGCTGCTTCTGGGTTTCATTTGGACCCTGAAACCTTGCTCTAACCTTCATATAATCTCACGACTCTGAATTGGCCTTCAAAACATTGTTTTGCTTCGTTTTTCAACCATTCTGTTGCTGATTTACTTCATCATTACAGCGTCATTGTCTTATTGCAACATTCAACCTCACCTGATCTTCAAGGGCATAGACAGCTGCCATGTCATATGCCTGGACAAAAAAAAAAAGTGTTTTGATGCAATCTTAAAATTCGCTATTATCTCAGTGATTGAAAGGCATCCAGGCTCTGAGGGTAGATGAGCAGACCCAAACTATGATGGTCCCTCCACCATAGCTTTACCAAGATGTCAGTGTGCAGTTTCTCATTTCCTTTAAACGTTGTGTATCCCATTTTTCACATTAAGATGTGCTTTTGCAAAATTTACATTTTATTTTGTCTTTGTGATTGGTTTGCTTTTTCTCACTGAAAACACATGAACAGATTGTAGTGAGGTGTAGAGGTTTCAGCAAGTATTTTTATCCTAACCAATGGTTCTTTTTTTTACCCCCTTCTTAAAGGCCTTCTGCAGTTTAGGAGAGCAATAACAGTTCTGAATTCCCTCCATAATAAGACAGTTTGTCATACTGTGAACTAATGTACACACAGGTAATTAAAAATGACTTTATTCAGTGAAAGTTGTTCATGGCTCACACCAACAATCTTTGTTGAGAAAAGCAAACTTTCCCAGTACAGACTTCGTATGATGGGTCGTCTCCACAGCCCACACTCCAAATCTCATCTCTGAAACTGGAACTCCCAAATCCAAGTAGGTTTTGGAGGTTGTGTCATGGCTCAGTGGAGCCTCGGTTTATCGGTTTAGTTTAGTTTAGTTTGTGTTTGCCTGTAATTGGCACTTAGATGAAGATCAGACCACATTTTCTGAGTGACGATGCAGAAATCCTGGTCAAAGAATACACAAACTCTTTCTTACAGCTGTAGAATGTCTTCCTTATGAGGCTTGTATCCGTTCATTACAAGTAAACAACAGATTAGATACACTTTTTGTTCTGATGTGATGAATTATGTCCCTCTTTTAGGCTATTAATTCACTGATCATTGAAGACTACACATTCCTGTTGGATTGTTTTTTCCATAAAATGAAACAAAATGTCTCTTGTGTTCATTTTATTATTTTACTTCCTGGTTGTATTTTGTTAAGATTATTGACTTGCCAGATGGGTGGAGTTATATTACTGCTTAGTCTCATCGACTTGACACTCCATGGCACTTTACTGGCGATAACAATGTGATCACTTGTGTCATCATGGGTTTGTCAGCCCGTGTGCATTTCAGGCTATGTTTTTCTTTTTTTTTTTTTTTTAGTGGGACTTTGTATCCTTGACATGATTCATGTCTTTATTGGCTTCTTAAGGAAAGTGCCTTCATTAGCTTCCTTCACCTCTTGTATGTTTTTATATCTGACAATATAGCAGGAAGCAGGATTGTTGTTTTTAAATATCCTCTTGTTTTTTCTCCATGACACTAGCTTTTGGTCCATCCTGAGGACTTGGAGGGGTCAGGATATGACCTGGATGGTTCTGGTTCTGGTTCAGGAGATGGGTCAGAGCAGGGTAATTCTCCATCTATAAAATGTTAATGACCCACTTTACATGATGTCTGTATTCACAATACGTTTCATCCTCTCTAACCGGACTCCTGCCAGGTGAAACTGAAATCGTCAACGATCAGCACAACAACAACAGCAGAGCAGAAGGGACCAAGAATACCTTGAATGTATGGCTCATTTCAATGACTCATATGGACTCATATGATTTCTTCACCTGTTGATGTGGGTGGTGACGCAGTAAGGGATCTTGTGTAACTGTCCTTTATTTTGCTTTAGGGTTTTTCAGGCAAGACCTTTGGCGACACAAAAGAGTTTGCTATAGATGATGATTTTGAATATGTTTTTATAGCAAACAGCAAGAGCTACTTGGAGAACAAGGAAGTAATTACAGGTACTTCTCAACATCATACAATGAGAGAGATATGAGCAGTGAAGTTCTGTCGTAGCTCATTTATGTTTGTTTACAGTTGTTATTACAGGAGGAGTAACAGGATTGGCTCTTGCAGCAGTTGTGGCTGGAATATTAATCTACAAATGGCAGAAGAAAGACGAGGATGACGGATACATTCTGGGCCAAGAGAAGGTTTCAGACAATGACTATCAGAAACCGGACAGGAAAGTAGTCTTTGTTTAACGGCACCTGCTTCTAAAAACTATAACGCCAATTTGTTAAGCTGATGCTACTTTGCCAATTTGTGTACCTCAAAATCTACTGCAAATGCATTCTTTACTCATGATCTCTCGAGGTGGGGTTAATGTTTTTCTTATACTTGATATGAAATGTGTCTGTCTGTTGTTGAATATTAATGTATTTATATTTATGATACAACATGAAGAAGTCTTTTATTTGATAATCTTTCAGGTGCCCGTCTTTGACAGATAATTGTGACTGTGTCATCATACACTTAGTATCTGTGGCATTGGGGCTATATCCACCGGGTGGGGGGGTTGCATGTGTGAAAATCCATCATTAGGAATGCCAGAATAAGGATTATTGAATACATTTGTGTGCATTATGATTCCCCCCACCCCAATCACCCTATCACCTGTACAATCTGATTTGCCTTCAGTGTGTGTGTGGTTGAAAGAAGATTATAGCCTACAAAGCTGCATCATGTAATTGCTGTTTGTTTTGAAGAAGTAGCTTCTTGTAGCATTTACGTTTGTCTTTTCTTAAAGGCAAAATACCTACTACACTTCTAAAGAAAATGGTTGACATGTCTTTTTCACTCCAGACATTTTGACATGTCATAGTACAAAAAACACAGGGACACAGAAACAAATAGAACCATTGTTAAAGTTATCAGAGTGATAAAATGTCTGTAATGTGGTAATCACTGATAAGCAGGACAGCCTGTGTCATTCACCATTATTTTAAACTATGTGATCAGTGTCATATGAGATGAATTAAAGGGGCAGCTCATTTAAGAGTGTATAACACTACCATAGCTGCTGTAATGCAACATAATGTTTTATGTTGCCTATATGTATGCCTATTTTTTTATTCTATAATTAATAATAAAAATACTTTTAACAATTAAACTCAGCATTTTATGTTTTCTCTGCATAGTTTATGTGAAGCACACAGTCTGTTTATATTTGCATGAGACAGTTTATTTGTGCATTTTATTGCATGGCGTGTGTTACTACTGTAAAATGATCAGAACTGTAGCACTTTGTCAAATTGTTCTCACTTATTAGTAATTACATTAATTTTGCTTGATTAAGTACAAAGCCATTTTATACACTGCATGCTGTAGGCTCAATATAAACTGAAAGACTTTAGACTAGATTGTAGCACCCTGATAGGAGAACTATTCTCTGTAAGCTATTCCCTGTTGGTGAGCTTTAGTGTTTGCAGTGTAGTTTTAATATTATTGTCATATTATAATAGAGAGACATGGCACTCAAAGGCTTGGTTTCTGAGACATGGATTAATCTTAGTTCTAGACTAAAAAGCTTTTTCAGTGAGGATCTTCACTGAATTTTCCATTTAAGGTGTGATGAGATTTAATCCACGTATTGAAATCCTGAAATATAATCTATTGGATAATTCTACCACAGCACATGCTGTGGTAGAATTATACTTCCATAATACTGAAGTGTTTTATTTAATCAGATTTAACTTGTTAATTCCCTAATGTTTAAGAAAAAACCCACCCTAAACAAGCACCTGGAGATATTTCACTGTGCCTGCCTACTTTTGAGACTTTCTTCTATAAGGACTGATATTATGTGAGGCTGGTGTAGGACATGTATGAGGACAACTGTGATGAGGTATGCGGTAGAACTGATAGGCTCAAGGTGGGTGTGGGATTACATCAGGGATCAGCTCTAAGCCCCTTCTTGTTCCCTATGGCTATGGACAAGTTAAACAATGAGGCCAGGTAGGACTCTTGGTGGACTATGGACACAGGGAGCTGGTAGAAGAAAGCCTGGGAAGATGGAGGTCTGCTCTGGAGAAAAGGGGTGTGACAGAAGGAGACCTGCTAGAGACTTGCTACTGTGATGGAGGGTGGCACTAACAAACATGGAAGCAGAGCTGAAGATGCTCAGATTTTCACTGGGAGTGACCAGGAGGGACAGGAACAGGAAATTACTATTTGAGAGGGACAGCCCAGGTTGAGCAGTTTGGAAGCAAAGTTAGAGAAGTGAGGCTGAGATGGTTTGAACATGCACAGAGGATAGATAGTGGATGCGGATTATGGAGCTGCCAGGCAGGAGAAAAGACGAAGCCCACAGAGAATATTCATGGTTGTAGTGAAGGAAGCCATGTAAAGGGTTGGTGTAACAGAGGAGGATGTAGGGGCTAGGGTGAGACTGTGGGAGATGATCCGCAGTGGCGACCCCTAAAGGTAGCACCTTAAAGAAGAAGATTTAAGCTGATTTAGTTGTGGAATATTCATTAAGGTAAATCTATTTAGGCCTTCGCCTACTAATTTTGTAATTTCGCTGCGGCCATTGGTTGAACCCTCTGTCAATCGAATGGGTGTCCCCACCTTTTCCTGCCCGTCAGAGCGTTTGTTTTCATGCGCGGTGGGCGTTCCTCCGCGTTCGTTCGCTGACTGTTGATGCTGAGAAGAATTTCTCCTCCGTGACCCGCTCTTCCGATGTTTCTCCCTACGCTTGTAGAGGACATGCATCATTTCAAGCCCAGTCGAGACAGATTGTACACCACCAGGTGTTGCGGGTGCTGCCACGTCCGAACGGGGACCATCATCCTGGGAACATGGTACATGGTACGTTACAGTGGTTCGCAATAACAGGGGTCAGTAAGCTAACGTTAGCTAGCACTTTGCCAGTTCCGTTAAGTTCCCAAAAGTAGGAAGTTATGCAACTAAGGGTGTTAATACAGGGTTAAATATCTCTGAGAATTTTTTGTTATTGTTTTTAGGAGCTAAAATATTAACTACGTGTTGCTCTGGATTCTTTACTTGTCGAGTTAGATGTTAACAGAAGGCTAAGGTTAGCAATAGCCCGCTACCGCTGTCATGTCGGGTTTTGCTTTCTGTTTGTTCAACTCGCACAAGTTTGAAAATGCGGTTAGAAAACCGACAGACAGACAACAGGTAGTGGTTTATTTTATTTATTTTTCCAAGACACCAGCAGTTGGCTGGAGGGGTTAGATGTTTTAAAATACGTGATATTTGACTTACGTAGCTAACTTGCGAACATAACGGTTGGCAAAATAAGATTTACTGTGAAATATTTCTTTGTGTTGTAATATTACCGTATTACTGGTACTATATTATGTTTCTTATATGATGATGGTGATGACAGTGCTATTAAAGCACTCATTAGTAAAGTAATGGGGCATGCCCACGTAGCTAAGGTTAGCTAACTGTTCTTGCGCATCTTGGTCCTGCAGCTGTCCTGGGTGGTTAGAGCTAAATCACTGAATTAATCCCCTTCTCCTTTCCCCACATCACGTAACAGATGTGGCAGGCTTTGGTTGCGTATGTAAATCCTGTTCTGCTTCTTTCTTGTTTTCTCTCTCGCTCTTTCTCTCTCTTGCAGCTGTACAAAATTCGTCTGGTTTAAACACGTGAACTGCGACTCCCAAATCACAGGTCGTGTCTATAAAACTCTGCTGCAGTCGGCTAAATAAATAAACATTCGTACACGACTGGGGTGTCATTTTTACATTATTAAACCCCGCAGTTACAACGTAACAAATCAGCGTCTGCTAGATAGATAAATACTGACAGTCACAAATTAAAGTGTTTGCATTTATAAAATTAGGCGCTGCTCTTATTCGTTTTTTTTTTCCGGTTCCGGTAATCGAGCTCAAGTATATAGGGATATACAGGCAAACTCTATCTGCTTCTCTATTAATAATATTTAAATAGCTTGAGGAAACGAACTGCCAGAATAAAAGGAAAGATGGTTGAGAGACTGAAAGATGCCAGTCAGGGGCCAGGTTAGTCAAAACACACACTTAACCTGTTTTATATTGCTGTATTTAACTTATATTCACTTTCTATGAATGTGTGTAATTTTGTTAATTAAGTTGCTTGAATGTAAAGATAAGTTGTTTAATAGATATTTTTTTGTCTTGTTTTGTTGTAAATAATTGTTTATTTAAATACTTTTATACGTAGTAACAGACACACACTCTTTCAATGCATTTGTCTTCAAAAAGAGACACAATAAATATAAAGATGAAAGATTATTGTATATTTTTTTTTAAATAAGTAAATGTGGCCTGTGTGTCCTTGGATGGAATAATTTTTTTCAGTCTACCACTCTTTGTGTGGTCTTGTGGGATACGTCCAGTGCACCATAGTGTTACTCACTATTAGGGGTGGGCGATACAGCCTTAAAATTATATCACAATATTTCAAGAAAATGTGCCGTAACAATATTTCTGATATAGAAAGAAAATACTGAACAATGTTGTATTGATGCTTTCAGCTTGCAGCATTTCTGAGTGTAAGTAAATGAAAGGCAGTTTCCATTCGTCTTTTCCAATGAGCTGCTGTCATTGATGACACACTTCCTAATTTGAAGTGTGCATCTATTAAAACAAGATGCTGTCAGCAGCGTTATAGTCCAATAGTAGTAATCTATCGAGTGACAGTGCATTAAAAAAATGTTAAGTACAAAAGTAGCCTAAGTAGTTTTCCCTGAAAATGTAGTAAAAGAATAAAATAACTGCTTTAACCATAACTAAAGTAGCTTAGTTTTGTAATTTCTCGGGAGCTGTCTGAGATGTTCTATCATGAGTTGAGCTTTTTGTCCAGCTGCTTTTCCACCAAGTAACCACGTCAGCAATTTCCATCCGCAGTTTTCTCTTCTCGTCATATTGAGTGCAACTAGTGAGTGCTCCAGCAGTGCTTGGTGGAGTAATTTGTTTACATTTAGGGTGCACCTCCCCAGCAGTTAGTATTTCCTCCTTCGTAGCCTGGTTGTACTAATTTATTTATTTATTTTAAACCTTTATTTTACCAGGTCAAGTGTTTGAGAACCAGTTTTCATTTACAAATGAAACGTAAATGGTCACGTTTGTAAATAAGAACTCGTGCGTGTGTTTTGTTTTTTTTTTCTTCAAGTGTGTTTTTTCTACATTTAGCAGGAACAGTTTTCTAGCATTGTTTGTTTGTTTATTGTGCTTTGTTGGAGGTTGTTGTAGCTCCCTTTTGGGGTACTAAATTGTCATTGGACGCTGACATGCAGCACTTGTTTTCAGACATGCTCGGGCTTGTCTCCTTGTTGCACACTGGGGAATGGGAACATATGATATTGCTATAGCAATAATACTGGAATTTAATTCACATTAAAATAATTTTTTTGCAAGCACATGTTATCAATGAACTTTGAAGCTACATAACAGAGTAAGTAAGTAATAAGCATAAGTTGAAGGGCACGGGTGTAAGGGTGCTTCCAGATTAGGTTCACTTAATCTGTACAATATCTGGGAACCATGTGCAATATTTTCTAAGTGTACTTAAGTAGTTGGGCTTAAATACATGCTAGATTACCAATTTCAAAGCACCATAAGGAAACAAAAACAGAACACAGTTTCTGAAAGATAACGATGTACCTTTTTGAATCATGATATACGATGAATACACAGATAAGGCAGGGAAGCAGAAGTAACTCTAAATTTCTCATTTTTATCCAGTCATATAAATTTATTCATTCTGTTATATAACCAGTGGTTTCAGTCTTTTTTCTTTTTTTTTAATCAACAATATACTTTTTGTGGTGCCTTTCAGCTTTAGTGTTTGCATGTTTATGGAATCTAAAATGTATTCCAAAATGGTTGTTTATGTAAACGTACATAGTAATTGTATGTTCAACTGCTTTTGTTAGAGTAATACTTAAAAGCCTCTTTCCACCTCTCTGTACTCCACTCAGGTAGTGAACCTGTTGATGGGCATCCTGCTGACTGTTGCTGTTACCCACCCAGAGAACGTGCCCACCATTGACCTGCAGTATGAGGTCATTGACCACTACTTTGCTTCTGACAGGATGTCTGGTAAGTAAAAAAACAAAACAAAAACAAACAAACCCAAAAGATTAATTTCAAACAAAACTGGGTTGTATTCTATTTAATTTATTATACACCAGTATTAACTTAGTTTTCAAAGGCTGGTCTTTGAATTGTGTCATTTTGTGTGACAGTTAGGGCTTGCCCTCTAAAATATCAGTGAAACATCAGTTCACTCCATTGAAATAAATAGTAGGAGCCGCGCCTTTTCTGTTTCAGGACTTTCCACTAATTCATGAGTCGTTTTTATTCTGTGGTCAATCATGTGATTCATTTTCCACAGGGAGATCGGGTCCACACTGACTGCAAAACAAAATTCACGAGGAGAGCAAAACACTGTTAGACTGTTTGCATGTCATCTTAAAATGTAGTTTAGGGTGTGGTGC
The DNA here is from genome assembly GCA_024447675.2 of Pterophyllum scalare. Taxonomy (NCBI): domain Eukaryota; kingdom Metazoa; phylum Chordata; class Actinopteri; order Cichliformes; family Cichlidae; genus Pterophyllum; species Pterophyllum scalare. Next base: position 25,482 of record JAMQGT020012758.1, on the reverse strand, counting down.
CACTGGTGCGACTTCCTTTATATCTCCTTGAGGATTTATGTTTGTTTAGAAATTTGTGTGTGTGTGCGCCTGGGCTAGGGCAGAGGTGGCAGAATTGAGTGCCTGTTCTGTTTAGCTGGCGGTTGTTTTGTTGGTTGGCGTGGTGAAGGCCTCTTCATTTTTCTAAAACAGTGACTCAGCGGGAGAGGAGGGGCCATGTCAGCCATGGGGTGACCTTCCCATAACAGGCCTGTGGCAGCGCACAGGACATTGGAGGATGTCCACTGCCTACAAAGGCAATGTTAATATTGAGACTGGTTAAGCTGTCAAAACTCCTGACTGTCAGTTAAGCTTCATCAGCCTCCACTCATTCAGCAGTCCGAGTCATTTTTAGAACATGTGAAAATGGTTGTGGTTTTGAGATTAAGGTTGTTTCTTCAAATACTCTGCTCAAACATGTTGGTAGAGACAAGAAATACTGATCTGTTAATAATATCTGGTATTTTGTTTTCCTTGAAATTTATAAGTTGATGAAATTTTATCTGTTTCTCTTCCTGCTTTAAAAAATTAGTATGTGAATATGAAGAAAGCTTTCATTTGAAAAGTTTGAAGAGGTCTTAACTGTGGCAGTTGGTGTGAAGTAGGGGAAAAACAAAGAAAACAGCAATTGTATGCATCCAGTGTTAATTATGAGCTACGTAAAACTGTAGTGCGGACTGTATAAAGTCTTTTTATGTGTAGAATAAGATATAGTTTGCGACACATGTATTTTTGCCTATCAAAACCTGTTGTGAAAAAAGAGCACTTTGGAAAAAAAAATCAATGAATATTTTTTCTGTTAACTCCAGTGTACAGTTTTTGTTCTCCAGCTGCAGTCTCCTGACAGATTTATTTATCGGTGTACATGTTGTTCTGCCTGAACTACTGAATAACAGAAGACTTTGTCTGGACCGCATTGCTGTAGTTGCTCTTTCACAGTATTGCCAGTGCAACAGGCAGAACATTTTAGAAGAGAGCCTGAGTGAGTGATATGGAGAGAGAGAGAGGAGGATATGAAAGGCAGACCTTTTAATTATCCCAGACCGAGTTTCATTGCATCTTTACTGATAGAACACGAGAGGCTTAATGCTCCCCAGAGTTGGCCTTTAAAATGGAGTGAGCTGGAAAGAAAGAAGCCCTGGAGACTGTTCATTTAAAACTGTATGTAAAGGACAGCTGTCTCAAAAAAGTACAGGCAAAAATCCATTCATCCTTACTCACTGTATATTTTAGAACAATGCCAGAGCTGCTGTAGTAAAATTATCATTCTTTAACTGTATTTATTCAGTGTATTTCTTCTCTCTTTTTCTCATGTAGAAAATGCCTGCGTTGGATTTGCTATCTCTCTGTTGATGCTCACTATCAGTGCCATGATGGTGTATGGAGCCATTACTGTAAGTGTGCACTAGAGAGGTGGTAACTTTTATATTAAAAAAAAAAAATCTTTTTGACAGCATGTAATTTATTTAAAGCACTGCCATGGTTTCTGATGAAAAAATGTAATCCCACCTAATGTGTCTAAAAGTAAAAAAAAAAAAAATGTAGTAAGAGGTAACCAGTAATCAGTAATCCTGATGTCGTGGGGCTGTAGCACACAATACTGTGTTCTCACTGCCTGTCATTTTTATCTCACAGGCTTGCCTGATGGCATCAAGACTGACAGGTTTGATAGCCTTTTGACGTGGACCTGTATTTAGCTGCTAGTGTGGATGACTGCACATATATGTGTATAAGTATGACACCCATGTGTAGGCTGGGTACACTGAGAATGAACAAGTTATGCTTCAGCTGTGCAGGTGCAAACCCTGAGACAAATGTAGCAGATGCTCTTTTCCACTCTAGTAATGGCAGCTATCCCCTTTAGATATCCCTAAGTGTTTGATCATAATATATCAAAACAGATTTCCTAATTAATGTTGCAGTAAAGAAGAGTTTTGTCTGAGAGTACACTGTGCTTTGGTATAAAGAAAAGGTATCAGAAAGGACCATTTTGCTGATTTAAACCTTCTCCGTGCACAATACATTCTTATATCAATGGGTGTTCGTTGTTGGCTGTCTGTGTTTCATTTGCTTAGAAGCACATCAGAGCCCTATTCCAGGAAGCATGTTCAACAAACTCTGAATTTAAAAATAAACTCTGAGTTGATTAACTCTGAGATAAGCAACTCTGACTTCCCTTTCCCAGAAGAGCTGATCAGAGTTAGTTAAATCAACTCCGAGTATGGTCACCTTGAGTTAAGCGCATGTGTGAGTAGAGAAGAAAGCCATCACCAATGGAGCTCTGATGCTGTCATGGTGAATCAATGTTTACCATGGCAACAGGTAAATAAAGAGCAGAGCTGCCATTTTAATCCAGTAGACCGAGAAATATGAACACGTGTCAGTGCTGACCGGAAAAGAAAAGTCATTTTAATCAGCTTGTTCCACTCTGTCATCGTCACAGACAGACCTAAAGTTTGATATCAAATATATAATTTTTATACCATCTTTCATTAGCAAGATTAGAAGCTGGATTCCTAATTTTACGACAGGACAAAATGTTGGTGCCAGAAACTGAAGATAAAAATCTGAAGAAACAGATGAGACACAATTTACTGGTGAGCCTGTGATATTACTGACCCATGTAGCAAGAGAATCTGCAGTGAATCACCCCGAGTCTTTTTTTAAAAAAAATTATTAAATAATAAAATCACTTTGCTACAGTTTATAATCATTTCATTTTTCAGTAATTCTTCAGTCTTCAAATATTGATAACTGAAGCATTGTAAAAGTGGTCATGTGATGTACACAAAATGGCAAACTAACATCTAATGGAGATTTTGGTGCTTGAAAAAATGTAAATGTCTGCGAATTAATTCACTCCCCAATTCACTTTGATAGCGACTGAGCTGGTTGAAGTGCAGCAGGAAGAGAGGAGTCAGAGAGGAACTCAGTTTGTAGACTAAAACCTGAGTCTGTTACCCCAGCAGCTTACTCAGAGTTGAAGTTAACTCTTTCTGGAACAGAAAACCAGGTGTTTCCCTCATCTCTGTCTTAACAAACTCAGTTATTAGCTAAACCTGCTTCCTGGAATAGTTCCCAGATATCCCAACCCGAGTAGCAGGAAAGCCTCAAATCTGAGAATCATGAACTTTTTAAACTTGGAAGAATAAATCCTAACCCAAATTGTTATCTTAATCAAAACAAGTCTCTAGAGATAAGGTTTAAATATGCATTATGGTCCTTCTGAAATTATAAAGGATCTGACCAAGTGACTACATCTGTTTCTTTTTTTCTTTAGCATCGTGATGGCTGGCTCATCCCATTTTTCTGCTACCAGCTGTTTGACTTTGCTCTGAGCTGCCTGGTGGCCATCAGTTCTCTCACGTACCTACCCAGGATCAGGGACTACCTGGACCAGCTGGTTAGTGTCAACAGTCCAAAGTCTCTGATGTTGTTGACAGGATCTCATTCTGCCCGCACCCTTCCCATTTGCCAGAGTGTCTTTACAACTTTTCACTTGCACCTCATCCAGTGTAACCGTCCTTCATCTCTCTAAAGTGATTCATATCTCAGCAGGAAACTGAGATTTTCGATACTTATTAGTCATCATTTTGCATAAGCACTGACAGCTGTTAGGAAGGAGGGTGCTTTTGTGTCGCTGTGAAAATCCTATAGAAGCTACAGCACATAAGTGTAAACACTCAGATGGTAAACAGTAAATGTAATGCACTACATAGTTTATAGGGAGTCATGTCAGATGCAGCCATAATTACTGAAGCAACAGTCAACATTAGCTCATGCTTTTCCTGTTACCAGGGTTTATTTGGAAAGGCATTGCTCTGATTTTATTATAGACCCTCTTACAGTTTGTAAACAATGATGATGTAGGTAGCGATGCGCGCGCATTTTGGAAACAGAATTACAGCGGAGTTCAGTAGCGTTTCAATCTACGAGAAGGGATTATCAACGAAAGATCGTGAAAACTACCTGCAAAAATTAATTTTGACCACCGGATACCGACTCCCCAATCCCTGTGGTATGTCAGCAAGTGGCCACGTATCCGTGGGTGGATATATACGTGTATTTGGTGGAGAAACTCAGCGTATACACCGGAGAGAAGTTGCTGCGCATAAAAGTCACTGGATGCTTACAATTACAATTATGCAAGACTTTGAGGACCCAACATTTTGTCTTCTTTTCTTCCTCAGCCGGATTTCCCATACAAGGATAACCTCCTGTCTATGAACTCCAGCTGCCTCCTGCTCTTTGTGCTGGTCTTCTTTGCCTTCCTCATCATTCTCAAGGTGAATTTATCAGTTATTCAGTGAGATATGGCATTATTAGCATGTTTGTTAGATTTTGGCACGTGTTTATTTTAGCGTGAGGAGACGGGGGAACAGTCGACTGTAGATGTACAAATAGTTCTCTCTCTGCTTTCCAGGCTTACTTAATCAACTGTGTGTGGAACTGCTACAAGTACATTAATAACAGGAACATGCCAGAGATCGCTGTGTACCCTGCCTTTGAAACCCCACCCCAGGTATGTAAACCACCTCAGTGCCTAATAGCAGGAAGTGCCAAGACACTGGCACCATAATGCTGAAGCTGAGGCAGTAGGCGACACAATGTGTCCACACTGAAATGCTGAGAGGATATAGTGAGTTTAAATATGCTCTTCTACGTCTTTAAATAAATATTTGATACTTATAAAAGTTCTATTAAGTTTACACAAAACTTAAGTCCTCTCACAGTGAAATAAACTCAGAACTCAGGTTAAAATCAACTATTTTTATGAATTTGTTTGCCAGCTACCTTCTCAGTTAGTAGCTCGAAAATGTTTCTAGAGACAAACAAAAGCAGCCAGCTTTCACATTTGAAAGCTCCAGTTCACCATTTTACGTTTTGCTTGATCTCTAATCGAGTTTCAGAATCATTTCACACTAATTTTAACTTCACTGGTTCTGCTCTGCTCAGAATGTGTTGAATACTGTAGATGGGCCAGAGTTCCTGCGTCATCCCAGCTTAATTTAATTTACTGATGTTTGTATCAGGTTTTAATAACAGAACACGACTGTTTGAATTTCTTTGCTCAGAGGCTTTGCTGTTTATTACAGAGAGCGTGTAATAAACCAGCTCCCTTTACAAGGAATCTGAGTCTTTCTCTCTCTTCTTTAGTACATCTTGCCCACTTACGAGATGGCCATGAAGATGCCAGAGAAGGAAGCCGCCTCCTCCTTACATGCCAGCCTAAGCACCAGCCCTGTTGCCAAAACATGCACACACACATGCACGCACACAGCCATCATATGCATTCCTTCATGCCCTCACCTTGTCCCTGCCCCCTCTGACCTACTGTGTATGTGTAAAGACCACTGAAGATGTTTAGTTTAACCTCACCCCACCTCCTAACGATGAGAAGAGAAAAGTGGCAAATGAGAGCATGTCTGAAAATGAACGAATGAGTTTAAAAAGAGGTGCAAGTACCACCCCCCACCCCCACCCCCAATTCTGCCAGCATTTTTTGTGTCTTCGTAAAAGGGATATGTGTGAACATTAAACTGCTTGAAATGCTCTTATCAATCCAGCATCATCCTATTAATAGATTGATATATGAAGTTTAAAATAAAAAAAAAACAACAACTGACAATCCACTTATTATAGCTTATTGTTACATTGTGTTATGGTTTTCCCCCAATTGTTAATACCTGAATTATTCTATCTTGGTCCTAAATGGAACAATGTGTTTTGGTTATTTATTTAGCTTTACTGTAGTTAAGTTTCACCCCACACCTTAGACATGATCACCACTCTCTGCTGCCCCAGTGTGCTGGCAAAGGTAGTGAACTGTTGTCCAGCTGAGAGAGAGAGAGACGATGGCAGAGAGCATTGATGATGCATCATTTTCTCTGCTTCTTTTTTACCCGGCACCTGCAGCAAACAGCCTGTCTTGTGAACATTAGTTGTTGCATGCTTATTGACACCCCCTCCTCCCATTCCTTTACTGGTAATATGATTTATCCTAGAGGAGTTACATTTGACTTCAATAAACATTTCAAAACGATTACATCTTGGTTCTTTGACTTTTTTATTTCAGGTAAAATTGGGAGATGTAAAGAGCAGGGTGCTCAGTAAAAGTCTTAAAATAGCATTAAGAAGAAAAAATAACAAGCTCAGCTATTTTTAGTTAATGGCAAATCACATGATCTTTTTAGCAGATTGGGTTTGGAGAGCGGAAAGAAAGACCTGTAGTTTTTTACATACTTTTCATGCATGTTTGCTGTGAAGTTCTGAGAGTTAATGGGATTTGTTTTTGCATCTGCTTGTCAAGAGTTAAACTTTATAGCTGAGTGTAATGCCACAGGCCTGCACGGAGATAAAAAGATGGTCACAAGTATGACAGGAAAGAAACAAAACCTCACCACAGTAATGTGTTCGCTGTAATATTGCTCTTTTGGACCTCATTTCCTTCACTATGTTGAACCACATGCAGAAAGCAAAGGCAAGGTTGAAAACGGATGATATGAAGTCTAATTTCAAACTAGAACCTTTTTAAACAAGTGTTTAAGATTTTGACTTTACTGATAGATGTTTTGTAACATGGGCCAAAGGCTAAGCTTGGAAATGATCAAAACAATGCCATATTCAGGGCAAATATCATTTGTAATCAGCTCATGATTGAGAAAATCTGAGGATGCTGGAAGCAGATCCTTGAAATATTTTCTCCTCCACGTCTAAAGGCATCAGTCAGCTCCATATTCTAAACGCAAACATGTTACTGAATGTATAAACAAACTTTACAATTATGCAATCTTACATAACTTAGGATCTATTGTAATACCCATGCACCATCTAGTGTCAGCAGGTAGTAGCAGTACTGCAAGGCAGTACTGCAAAATTCTTCTGTGTTAATTTATATTGGTAATTAATGTGTTAATGTGTATAGCTACATGGGTGTTACATTCAGTTGTTAAAAGCCTGGAGATTTTTGGTAGAGTGTATTTCATAGGGCATGTTTAGACCAACAATATCACGTTTATCACTTTAGAATTACAGTTTTTGTTCATTATGTTAGAGCAAAATTAGTACATTTACAGCATTATTGCAAAAAATGTGAAAAAACTAATGAGAAAAAAGGCGCTGTGGGTTGATGCATACAAAGGAGACAATTTGATGGACAGAGTAATACGTTTGTGCCCTGAAGTTCATGTCCCACCTTTGGATTGGCTGACACGTTGACATGCTTCACTTATGCCTCCTCCTACTTTGAGAGGGTTTGCCCCCCTGATCCTCACAGACAGAACGTATTCAGAGTGGCAGACCACAGAAGGAGTTCTGCATACTGAAATGATGAAGCCTTTTCACTGGCTCCTTGCTGCACTGCTGCTGTCTGATGCACAGGCCACATACCACCTTATGGCGGGGGATCCACCGCTCAGGACCCTCAATCCAGCAAGTGAGTCTTCTAAAGTGTTAAATTTTTAGAAGTGTAGTTCTACATGGTAGTCTTAACAGTGGTGGAATAGGAAGGCTAGGAACAAAAATGCAGCAGGTTTTGAGTTACATTTGCTACTTTAGTTTTAACTTTATTATTGAGCCTCTCACGCCAATATTCTTTTGGTTTACAGATTCATTTTTTTCACATTAGTATGATCTTATTAAATTAATCAAAAATAATTATAAAACTTTTGTTTCCAAAGATGAAACTAACTAGTAAATGTAATTATCTAATATTTAACAAAATAAAAATAATAAAAATAAAATAGAGAAGAGTTATCATAACTGTTCAGATTTAAACTATAATGCTACTCCCAAGTTTAATAGACTAGATTAAAGTACATGATACTTAAGGTACTTTGTCCACCACTGCTTTCTAGGCACAAAAAGGCAAAAAAAAAAGCATGTTTTTTTTAGATATTTCAGATCTCGCAGATATTTCATTCATAATAATTCATTCTAACAGAAGGATTGTACCCTCTTCTCAAACACATCATGCATGAAATCTCAAATCTTGACTGGGTGTTTCTCAAGCTCTGTTTAGAGCGTAATTGAAGCTTGTCTGAAACAGCCCAGGTGGCTGAATGTGTATACTAATAATTTGTCTGTGCTCCTAAGTAAACAAAAGAGATTATTGTATAGTCTATTTACTACACAATATCAACTTACACAACTTTTTGTTTACCTTCTATCAACCTACTAATTTTCTCCATCACTTTTCCTTTCTGGTGGCCCTGTAGTTCACAGAGGTGATTACACGTATAGAGGAAGGTTTCACTACCACTACCAGCCACCAAGGATCCCCCCACCGGTAGTGTATCACCCCATTCCCCTATTTCCACCAGTGACTTACCACAGACCCCCAGTCCCCATGTACCCATATCACCACACATTCAAAGGCCCAGGTACACCACATATGCATCACACACACAAAGGTCTGTCTCCACCATTGGCTCATCATCCCCAACATGGGGTCAAAGGCCCGTTCCCTTACAAAATGAAAGGTCCGTGCCCATCGCCTGTGGTGCTCCCCCCAGCTCTCCCAGAACCAACAATTCTGCCAACCCTGCCAGCAACCACAGTGGTACCAGTGACCGCCATGATGCCAGTGGTGGTGACCACTGTGTCGCCAGGGGAGACCACGGCTCCTGTGACGCTACCGGTCAGTACCCAAAGCGGCTTCATCACCACCGTCAGTCCTGTGGCGACAGGTAGAATATTACTAGTCAGGTTTGCTTTCCAAACCAGCCAGTGCTCCTTTATGTTTTCCAGGTCAGATCTTTTTGTTTCACTTTAATCAGTGACATTTCTATAATGAGGTAAACACTTCAGAAATTATGCAGTTTAGTACATGTATATAAGACTGGACTGGAAAGGATTCTAACTCTGTCTTCATGTTTAGGTGTCATGTCATTTTTCATGTGTTGGGCACTGAACATCCTTTTCATTCAGGAAAATGATATGAAAGGATGAAGCATGTTTATGATGGACTGTTGAATCCATGAAATGATGCACAGTATGTTACATTGCATACAGTATCATTTTAGAAGAACCACACCTTGTTTATTTTTATTGTTTTACCACTGTGGTGATGCACAGCTGTTTCACTGTGTGAATCCCAAAGTATTGTGTGCTCTTTTGTGGATAAATTGTATAACGGTCTGAATAATGAATGTTTTGGATAATGAACTGAAACCAACTTAATCCTGCCATGGTTTGATCACAGCGACAGACTCTCAGTGCAGAAGCCGTCCCCTGGACCTGGTCTTCATCATTGACAGCTCTCGCAGCGTGCGTCGTGGTGAGTTTGAGAAGGTCAAAATATTTCTGGCCAACATGGTCGACACACTCGAAGTGGGCTCGGATGCCACCAGGGTGGCTGTGGTCAACTACGCCAGCACAGTCAAGATTGAGTTCCTGCTCAAAGACCATTTCGGCAAACTAGACTTGAAGAAAGCCATCTCCCACATTGAGCCCTTGGCAACTGGCACCATGACTGGCCTCGCCATCAAGACTGCAGTGAATGAAGCCTTCACCGAGCAGTCTGGAGCCCGGCCTCACTCCAGGAATGTCTCCAAGGTGGCCATCATCGTGACAGACGGGAGACCTCAAGACCAGGTGGAAGAAGTGTCTGCTGCAGCCCGGGCATTCGGTATCGAGATCTACGCTGTCGGGGTGGACCGTGCGGATATGCGCTCCCTGCAACTGATGGCGAGCATCCCTCTGGAAGATCACGTCTTCTACGTGGAGACCTATGGCGTCATCGAGAAGCTCACGTCCAAGTTCAGGGAGACCCTGTGCGGTAGGACAAAGATGGGCCTGCACGATATTTTCCTACCATTAACCCTGGTTCTAGTTCCTCAGTAAGGGGCACCTACAGTCCACAAGAGGGAGGCTGTTGTGGGTCATTTACAATGTTACTGTTGAAATCTGAAAAAAATGAATAGAGCAGATGGTCTCAGCCCCCATACGGACTGCAGATGTCGGCACTAAAACTTCCTTGTAGTCACCAATTTAAACCCACAGAAAGTCTTGGGGCCATGCAGCCTTAAGCTTTCAGCTTCTGATTAAAAAGCAAAAGGTTTATATGGTGATCATTAGTGGATTGTTTTGTAATCAAAGCATCCTGATGCTTTAACCTTTCCATCTGTCTGTGTTGAAAATAATTTAAATGTGAAGTAAAACCTCATGTTTTTAAACACTAAAGTGGAAAAATGATTAGAAAGCATTCAGATTAGTATAAGTGGAATCCCTCAATATAGGCTGACTTTATTCTCTTTTTGAAATGTCTGCTTGCATAATAGAAATTGCAATTTTTAGAAAAAAATGACCAATAATTAAAAGCAATTTACTTTTTGGAGTGACTGCATTTCAATGATGTCCATGTACTAAAATTTAAGGATGAAGGTTTGAAAACGGAGGTTTTGCTGTAATTTTACGGTCTGATATTTTTTTGTTTGTTTGTTTTTGTCTCATCATTTGTGAAATTGTGTGTCTTTGTTCCATAACTGTCCAAGCTTTAGGATATTACCTCAGTTGCAGAAGACACAGAAGTTCACATCTGTGAAGGTGTTTCCACCATATGTACGGTCAAATACAAACACCTGAGAAAAGCTTCCAGCCATATTTTTTTAACTCATACATGTAGAAAAACATCCTAAAATTGGAGGAATGATTGCAACACGTGAAGTAAAAGAGAGCTTCTTTTTACTTCTCCATTTCAGTATGCAGTACAGTATACTCTACATCAGAAAAACTTTCCAATAACCATGAACTAGTTTTGTACATTTGAGCGACGCCTTACCCTTCACAAGCTACCCACTTACTCACACACAAAACTGTACCCGTGCTGCCATACCTTAATCCCGGCTTATTCTAGGTGTGGACCCCTGTGCCATGGGACATGACTGCGAACATATTTGTGTCAACAGCAACGCCTCCTATTACTGCAAGTGCCGGAAAGGCTATATCTTGAATGCGGACAAGAAAACATGTTCCCTCAAACGTAAGGAGATACTGGCAAATTCCTGCAGCTCTTTGGTGTCATACTAATGCTGCTCAATAGGTTAAAGACATGTAGGAAAGCAATAAGTTACCCAAACTGACTTCTGAGCAGGGCTTCATAACATTCAAACTCCTGAATCTAGAACTCATTGTTCTCTGGAGCATTTGTTGGACAGTTACTACTAAATTTGTACTTCTCAACCTGCCTCGTTCATTTGCGCTTTGTTTTTGTTCTTTACCAGCAGCCTAGTGGGGAAAAGTAGCGTGGGTGGTTCTCTGTGTGCTTTTTCACTCTTTATATGATCTGCTACCCTTATGTGAAATTTGCTCTCTCCCTGTAAAGAGGTGAAAGTGAAGGTGGTGGTGGATCCCTGCAAATGCGAGGCCAGACTGGCTTTCCAGAAGCAGACACAGGTGGCCATCCAGCAGCTCACAGCTAAGCATATCCAGTCTGTTGTTTCAGATGGATGACAGTGTATTATAAACAGTCTCTGCAGCTGACAGCTGGTGGTTTCTACATGCTATTATTGTTACTGTTGTTATTGCTTCATTGTGTAATTGTCAAATAAGTTTCCTTGACTCTTCAAACTTGCCGATGTGACTGGGAGAATAGAGCGTCTGGAGAACCTGGTGGGTCGTGCCTAAAGCGTTGCACATGGGTAAGTGTCAACTTTTTTTTTTTTCCACGATTGGTCGTAAAAGCATCCCACCCACTGTGAGAAATTTGACCTCTTGATTATTTACTTTCTGCAGAGCCAGATGACTCAATTTGCTTTCCCTAACTTCAGCATCATGGAGAGGAGCTTCCTCTCATCCACCCTCCATAACTACAGGACAGGCTTCAACCACAGATTGACGACACCCCATAAATGTTACTAAACATCTGTGTTGTATGAGCATATTAAAATGTATAGTAACCAATTATTTTGTTATTGTTTCGTTCCTTTCTGTATTGTATGCCTTATAGGGTAAACTTTTAGTTAATTTGTAACTTGAATTTAACTAAAAAAATAAAACTAAATGTGTGCACATATATATATATATATATATATATATATATATATATATATATATATATATATATATATATAAATATATAATATATAAAAAAATTATTTTTTTTTATTAAGATGCCAAATGACAGTTATTCACTTGCATTCCTGAACAGAAACATTTGGTTTAGTGGTCGGATGTTATGCTTGATTAATTTCTCACTTCTCAGAGAAATCTAGTGTGCTGGCTCAAATTTGGATTTAAAAAAATGTGAATTCAGTTTATTTGCCTAATAAATAGCCATTTTATTTTATGTTTTATTTTTATATATATTTCACTTCAGTTGTTGACAGATTTCTAAAATATTTGTGTTTTATTCTTGTGTTTCTATATGTATATATATATATATATATATATATATATGATAAAAGTATGACATTAAAAAAATGACATTAAAATTACATCACCTATTTGTTTTTATTTTAATTCATGTGTAATATTTCTTTTAATTTTTGGTTAACTGAAGTACTTTTCGCATAAGAAATAGAATATGATGCTGACATGAAGAATAGAATAGACCAGAGTTTCATTGACTGTTTATGAATCAGTAAAAAACATTTTAGCTCTAGGTGTGACAACAAAAGACAAAAATAGATCTGAACATACAGTAGATAAATAAATACAATGAGGTAGTATATACTGAATAATACTGCAAATCACGACAGAGTGCAAAGAAATGAGAGTGACATTTATGCACTTCTTTTACACCAGTCTTGGGGAGGGGAGTGGGGGTTATGCATTTGACTGTGTGGGAAGACGCTGTTTTTAATCTATTAGTTTTAGTTTTGAGTGACCTCGTTGGAAGTCCTTTCTCTTTTCTACTGTGCAGCTGCTGAACCACACTGTGGAGCAGACAGGAGGTCAGGATCTCCATTGCAGACCAATAGAAGCTGATCAGCAGGTGACGAGGGAAGTGAGCATGCTTAAACATCCCAATCAAGTGGGCTTTCCCCACTTGATGTGTGTGGTCCTGGTAAGGTCAGCAGAGATGTGAACACTGAGGAACTTAAAGAGCTCTACCCTTTCTCCTTCCTCCCGATGTATGCAGAGTGCTCAGTGCGCTTTTAATGCTAACAAGACATAGAAATGTGGATTTTCTTAGGACAAACAATGCTTGTTATTTTGAACTCTTTATTATTGTAAATTGTAAAGGAAGGCCAGTGTTCAATGATTTTTTTCAAGTTTAAATTAAATAAATTAAAGCTAACTTTGTCAGACTGCCTGTATCTTTGCAAAACTTGGTAGTGCTCTCAGTGAACATACTGTAACGTTTGGGTTGTTTCAGTGGTGAAGAGGAGGCAGAAAACGTGCTTAGCAGACGGTCAAAAACGCACAACCACACTGGTACTGGGAATTCCACAGTGCTGTTCTTTAATAAACATTCTTCACCAACCTTATAAAGCCCGGTCGAACGGCTGCTGCATTATCAAACATGAAAACAAGCAGAGTTCATACAACCCGTAACATCACAAAAGTTGGGGACAGATAGAAAAGTAGAGGTCCGCCTCGATCCATGCATTGGTCTGACAAAAACGCTTCTCCCGCGCATTCTACAGGGGAGTGGTGGTGCACACTTGTGACATCACTACCAAAAGTGTAGGCTGTCGTAAAGAGGCACTACACAATTACGACTGTTACAATACCTTCAAATACTTGAAGGTATTTGGGAAAGTATCTCTGCAGTTACAATAGAGGCATTGCATGTGTCTTGCATAACTGTACATTTCTATGGCATATATGTATTTCTATGTCAATATAGAAAGGCAAATATGAAGGTAAAGCTCTAACATTTCTATTTACTATGTCAAACTACTCAAACGTCTGAGGTCAGGGAAGACAACTTTTTTGGTACCGTTATATTTTACACCTTCACTGTTGCCAGAAAAACTACAGATAGAGGTCATCCTGTTACCTCGGGAATGACCTGGCTTATTTGCCTCGAACAGCACTGACAACAGAGCGTCTTTGTCTGTGTGATGTCTGTGTGAAGCAGCGAGTCAACATGCCAACGTTTACCTCTGGTCTGCTCTGGATCCGCTCCCTCCTTCCTTTAACCGGACAGCTGTTTTATGTTTGTTTGCCATTTCAGTTCATAGTTACCACACAGACACACACACAGACACACAGACAGACACTCAGAGAGGTGAGCCTACCAGTGCTTCAGGGGGAAAAGATGAATGGGACTCACATGCTGCTGAGAAGTGGAAAAGACAGAACAATGCATCCCTGTTCAGGATGCACTGCTTTGATTCATTACTAAGTCTGCTGTTTTACAGGCTACATCCAGCCTAATTTAAATGCGTTTCTCCTGTATCCTCATAATAAATTTTACCATTTCTCGCAAATGTTAAGCTGGGAAATGTTTAAAGGAACCATATGTGGTTGTAAAAGGGGCACAGCAGTGAATTTGCTGCTAGAAAGGAAAATGGACTTTGTCTTGTGTAACACCAAAATTTCATAATAAACAGTTGTTTCTAAAATGTATGATTGTAACAGTGCACACAGAGTTTTGCAGCAGTTATACCTCACATGAGCACCACATTGTCCATGTTTTTCATCAGACAACACGTTCTAAATCTGCGTTTGTGCTGAATGCTTGATGCATATTACATATTACATATACTTAACAAGTATAGTACGAGTCATTTGCCACTCAGTCCAATGAAGATATGCATTTAAAAAGACCCCAAAAGGCAACAATATTAAGCAATAATAACAATAATATTCTTGCCAATCCCAAATATAGGATGCGTTGTGTTAATTCTCTCAGCAAACAGCAACATTTGGGATGATAAGAGGCACCACGGCTGAAATTTCTGAACATAATCTTTTCTTCTTTGGTGCCAAAATAAAGTTGGCAAATAGCTTGATTTAAAAAAAAAAAAGAAAAAGAAATATTTATTGACACAGCAGGGCCTGTGATTTTGTGACAGATTTTGTGATGAGTATGCAATGGAGTCTGTGATAATTTAGCACAAACTGCAAGGCTGACTCCTACCTCTCTGCAGTTATCAATAGTGTGCAGCCTTTGGGGACCCTTGATTCCTGCAATGTAATAATTCACAGTTGCACTACCGTGAAAAGTAGTATGCTACATCCATTTTCTGAATAGTGTCAGCAGGCATTGGCCTACATCCTCTTCCTCAGGTCAAACCTGAATCCGTTTGATCTGTTTCAGCTCATCCACACAGTCTGGAGATAAATGGGCTGTAAAAGGAAAGTGCACAGCTTCTGAATGACCTTTAGTTCTTAGGGTGTATTTTTTCACCAGGACAGTTGACCTCTTCACCTTGGAGACTGCCTAAGACCAGTTCTTCTCACCAGTTCTTCTATGAGTTGGCTTCTTGTTGTATATTTACTCCAGAAAGGTTTTCACGTTGTCCTGTTATTGGTTTGATGGATGATTGATTAGCAATTTTTTTTATTTATAATATAAAAAACATCTTTATTTGGATTTCTATAATAAAGATGTTATGCTTTTTACAGATATAAGCAGTACTATTTTCACTGACTACGTCATTTACTTTTTAAATGAAACCTAAGTCAAGTCTGACACCTGCTGATAGAAAAAGAGAATAGCATTTGGGTTTCATTCGCATGGTATTTTGCCTTATCCATCCATTTTGCCATCCATCCATTTTGCACTCCATCATCTTTGTGGATTTAGAGACAGTATATGATAGGGTGCCAAGAGCGGAAATGTGGTACTGCTTGACAAGGGCGTAACTTTGGGTCCAACATTGGGGGTTTAAGCTCTCCGGCTATTTATTTATTTATTAAATAATTTACTTTTCTAAAAGGATTCAGGAGATTTTGGGTTAACCGTATTAGAAATACATTAACTTTCTTTGTATTTACTCTGCACCTTCAACAATTAAGAAAAGGCTTACATTTTTCACATTTCTTCCAACAGTAACAAATGTTTTACACTCTTAGAATCTATTATATGACACCATATTATTCATGTAAGGTGTTTTTGTAAATTGAAATGATGTGAAATTTTTTTTGGGGGGGGGTATAGTGATCGGATCAGATTATTGGGGGGGTCATAACCCCCTATCCCCCCCCTCCCCCACAAATTATGCACTTGCTGCTTGAGGAAGTCAGGAGTGGCAGAGAAATATGTGAGGGTTTTACAAGACATGTATGAATACAGCGAGACAGTGGGGAGGTGTTTGGTAGGAGTGACAGATGGGTTCATGGTGGCGTGGGATTGTCACAGCTGGTGCAGGCAAGGCAGGGTGGACCTCAGTGCAGGACACAGGGTGAAGCAGAATTGGTGTGTGTGTGTGTAGATTTTATGGAACAAAAAAGGCTTAACACAAACAGGCTGGTGGGGAGCCAGCTACACAAAGAAACTCACAACTCAAAACACACAGCAGACATCAACCTAGACGTAAAACTGACAAGGACCTGAACAAAGAACAGAGGAAAACTGAGGGCTTAAATACACACAAGGAAATCAGGAAGAGTGGAAACAACAGGGAACAACAGGTGAACCAAATGAACCTAATGACAAAGGGGAAGCAAACTGAACACAACACACGATGTGCAGAAGACTACCAAATAAAACAGGAAGTGACAAACATAACACACACACAGACCCGACACAGAAAATATGACAAGGGGAACAGACATTACACAAAGAACAAACTGAGAAAAACAAACTATAAGAACACAATGATGAGGTCAGGCAGGCAGGAGTCTTCGTGGACTATGATGTTTGGAGACAACATTGTGATCAGGGTGGAGTGGGTGGAGATGAGTGACCAAGAGGGACAGAATAAGAAATGTGTACATCAGAGGGACAGCTCAAGTCAAGCTTTGAAGAAAAAGTTAGAGAGGCAAGATTGAGATGGTTTGGATATGTGCAGAAGAGAAATAGTGGACAAAGGATGCTGAAGATGGAGCTGCCGGGCAGGAGAAAAAGAGGAAGACCACAGAGCAGTTTTATGGACGTAGTAAAGGAGGACATGCAGAGGGTAGGATGCTAGGGATAGGTGCGAGATGGAAGCAGAACTCTGCTAGATCCACTGTGACAACTCCTAAAGGGAGCAACTAAAAGAAGTAGTTTATACTACAATATTATTAAGCTACAAAAAAAAAACTGGAGAAATGTGCACCTATGTTGCTTGGTAACTATGCAAAACTATGGAAACTATTTTTAAAAACTAATAAAGGTTTTAGAAGGAAATTACCCCATCACCGTTCAAAGGTCACAGTGTATAAGGTAGTGAAGGCTTCTGCAATGATGACGGAGGCTCCGATGTCTTTGTCTGAACAGTTAATGTTCAGATTTTATTGAACAAGTAAGGCAACCGCTGTCAATGGAGCCATTGATCATATCCACAGAAACACCAAACAAAACAAAATGACAAGATGGCGACAGAGACAGAACCCGATCCTGTTAGGAACGCTTCAAAATAAAGCTCTTCCTTTTTTCAAAATAAATTATACTTGACACTTAAATACATTCACTTTACCCAGTGTAATTATGTACAATCATGTTAAATTCAGAGAATATTAATAATCAAGTAAATTATACTTAACACCATATAACCGTAAATAAGTCACAACATAGTGCCCACTACCAGAACCAGCCACACCTACCTGTGAATTCTGATTGGACGGTTTGATGCGTAACGTCACATCCGCTGTTAAAAAAAAATTGCACATATGGAGGAGAATATTTCCCAAATACTCGAAGATGCCCACGCCGAGTTTAAAAGGGAGAATTTTAAAATGGCAGAAGAGCTGTACACAAAGTTTATCTCTTCCTGCGTACAGACCAGGTACCGTCCTTTTTGGAGACGCTAAACCAGCAATCTGCTGTCACTTATAACCTGAGGTGGTGTTACGATATATTCTGATACACGTTAGATTTTGTGACCCGTTTTTTGCTAACCGCTTGCTCATGTTAGTTCATTTTCTTTACTTATGTTAACATTTGACTACATTTCCTGATTTAAAAAGTTGCTCTAACTGTGTGATATCTGAACAGGGACCGTGAAGCTAGCAGTTTGGCAACTGCTTATAACAACCGCGGACAGATAAAGTATCTCCGAGTGGATTTTTATGAAGCAGTGGACGACTACACCTCTGCAATACAAGCTGACAGCCAGTCTGAAATACCTTTCTACAACAGAGGACTCATTCATTATAGATTAGGTAAGACGAGGCAACAAGTAAACGATATATACAATTTGTCAGCGGCTTGCTGAGCAGACTAGCCCAACAGCAAAAAACTACTTCCGCCAATTACCTTCAAAATAAATGCCAATTTTGCTGCTTCGTTTTTATTAACTTATATAGGTCCAGTTGAAAAAAAGTCCTATAAAAATGTAAATAAGGATCACAGATGTTGGTGAAAAAAGTCATTCATTTAATATATATCATATAAAGGAGCAGAAGTGCATATAGATTACTGTGTATTCATACAAGGTGCACAAAGTCATCATATGCTATGAACATCTCCAGTATGGCAGACTTTGCATGTGTTTCCTCATAACCATCATTAAAAATACAAATTATACCTTACCTGTTAGAAGAATGACATTACTCCCTCCAGTTGTAGAAAAGGTGTAGTGAAGTTTTATGATAAGTACCAATCAGGTTTCAGAACCAACCATAGCACAGAAACGGTTCTTACTAAAGTCCATTTTTTTTGAGGAGTATGTTAGAAAATTCTCAAACTGACTCTGAGAACTTGCTCCATGCATTCATACTGAGTTGTTAGGTTTTGACAACGTAACAACTCAGAAATACATTCAGTTCAATTCAGTTTTATTTATATAGTGTCAAATCGCAAAAGGTGCTTACATTTTTACATTTTTTTCTAAGACACTAGATGGAGCTCTGTATTTGCAATCAAAATGTTTGCCAACCCTTTAGCTATTAGTGCCTGACAAAAATCCAGCCTGGCAGTATGCTACAAAAGATAACCTTATAATTAATCTTCATTTACATTTTTTTATTATCTTACAGGCTTTTTTGATGATGCCAAGAGTGACTTCCAGCAGGCATTGAAACTCAATCCAGATTTTGAAGATGCCAAAGTGAGTCTGCAGCAGACACTTCTGGACCAGCAGCACAAGATAAACAGGGGATACTGACAGCCTCTGAACCTACGGGTCATATATACCCTGTAATCCTGCTATTAACAAAGTGTACACCAATGTACTTAATATCAGTCACTGTCTATTTGTTTTGTTTTGTTTTTTTTATATATATATAAAGTAGTCTGCACAAACAAAGACAAAATTGAAAATCAGATAACTGCAAAATACAAAACAGATATTCCACTGGATCAGGTGCCAAGGTTGATGGATTTTTATTAAGAAGAGCATTGATATTCCTTTTCCACACTGACTCAAGATCCTCTCAGTTAGTAAAAAAATTGATATTGTCTCATAAGTGGCTGTAAAAGACTGTGACTGGACACTGCAGACTTATCGACCCATCAGGTGAAAGCCTGATAAATGTTAGAGTGCCCCACTGAAATTTTCAGGAGAAGCTTTGTGACTTTAAATGAACCTCAATCAGAAGCTGACATAAAATAATAACGAGGAATGTCTCAGCTGCATAAAACACACTTTGTGTCCTAAATTGAAGCTCAGGCACAGCTTATGTTTTTCTACAAGGTGATGTGATTGTAAGGAAAAGGAGCTGCTCAGTAGAGAAACAAACACAAAAATGTGCATATATCAAACACAGATGTAAAATAAGTTCAGAAATCAATGATTAATAAATTATTTCATGACACACTTCTGGTTCACGTGTATTTATTCACACACACACATGCGGATTTTCCATTGTTTTACAAGAAACACAAGAAGCATAAACTGAGCTCCTCCACAGTGAGTGAGGGAGGAGGCATCATTGATGTGCTTCACCTGTGTAGAAGTGATTAGCTGCTATATAAAACAGCCGCTGAGGGCTGTGTGAAGCAGTCAGTGCTTTCACTTCAGAGCTAGTTTGTTGGTGGTTTGTATAGCTGGGGTTTCAATGCTTAGCTCTGATAGTGGTTGGGTTCTTTAATTCTTTTTTTGGGGGGTTGTTGCACGGTTATATTCACACTGCAGCATGCGGAGGCTTGAGAACGTGTAAGTTTATGGTTTGTTTTTCTAATGATTATGCTTATGTTTCTAACCTATGTATTTTCCCCTCAAGTTTATTATGGAAGCTGGTGGCTGCAGTAATTGTTCTGGGGCAAGCATGGCCAAATACGAAGCTTGCTTCACAGTCAGGTAAGGCTAACTCATGCTGAACTACTTTATAACAAAGTCGGACTGCACTACCTGACTATCGTGTACTTTCACAGGCAGTGGTTTAAAGACAGACTGCTTAGGAAATCTAATGAGGCTGTCGATGGATGAGGCTCTAGCAGTGGGGAACCAGCTTGTGGTGGAAGCCATCAGTGAGTTAAAGATCTAATTACGAGCAGATTGACTCGTTGCTTTGAGATGTGATCTCTCATGTTTGTATGTCCTCTGAAGATGGCACTCAGCCTGTTCTGTTGACACCCAGCCTGGCTGCTCGGTGTGGATACAGCATGGAGTCTGACCCCTGGGGTAACACCAGAATCTACACGTCTCTGTTGGGCTGCTTTGTGGACAAAGTATGTTATTTGTGGTGGAATCCCCCCCACACACACTTAAAATGCATATCACCTTAAATTAATTTAAAATTTTTTTTTTAATGGTTTAAATTAATGGCTGAAGTAAAAAGTCAAAGTATCTAAATTTTTGGGCAACAAACTTTTGCCAATTGCATTTTAAAATGTATAACACAGGGCTATAAATGCCCAACTGCCTAGAATATCCTTTCTAGGGAAATTTTACTTATCACATCTTTAAAACTCCTTTTACTTGTAGGAAGATGCAACATTTAACATTGGCTTGAAACTCCGAATGTACAGCCAGAGTCCATCAGATGCGGTTATTCATGATGTGAGTCAGACCTGCAGCTATACTCGCTGGGCCCCTAAAGAGATTCTCTGTGACAGGAACTACATGGAAGTAGGTTATGTCACTGATGGCTGTACTCTAATAATTGTGATACTACAAACTGTACTACCAGATTTTTTTTTTCCTCCTTAGGCATCAAACTACATGGTGAAATCTAATCCCCAAACGAAGCGGCCGGCTCAGGATCGTAATGATGACTCCAATCTGCTTGAGGTCCTTTTTATTAAGGTTTTAAAAAATCAAATG
This sequence comes from Pterophyllum scalare, assembly GCA_024447675.2. Lineage (NCBI taxonomy): Eukaryota > Metazoa > Chordata > Actinopteri > Cichliformes > Cichlidae > Pterophyllum > Pterophyllum scalare. The sequence goes on along the minus strand of JAMQGT020012758.1, from coordinate 4,219 downwards.
CAAACAAGTGGAGGCTGAAATTATTGTTCCTTTCTGCTGCAGGCCTCTAATGTGGCACGTGGTATCTGGAAGATGACCTTTTTCACCCCTGAACCAGTGGTGATGATGCTGAAGGAGGCTGAACAAGCTGGCCACAGTGCTGTGATTACCTCGAGCCGACTGGTTATGCGTAGCCCGTACAACACAGCTGAGACCTTCTCAGAGACTGTAAGCACTACTATTAATTGCATAATCACTTCCACTTGGTAAAATTCCAGTAACTTTTTTTAAATAATTGAAAAGGTGGCTGGAGTTCCCATGGAAGTCTTCAAGGTGAGCATCTACTACAAGGCAGAACATGGTCTGGGGATTGTGAACTTGGCAGCTGCTTGTCCCACAGGTGAGCCTCACACTTAAGGATTTCACAGTGAGCGTTTCAATTGTAGAGTTGAGTCAACAAGCTGGTTTCTCTAATAGGGGGTGTCATCTTCACTGAGGATGTGATCTCTTGGTATGTACCTCGCCGTGTGACCCCTTTCATGGATGGCCAATTCAGAATTGTAGAGATGCACATGGGCATCAACGGGTGGAGACTGGATGGGTCTCAGATGGCTGCAAGAGGATACACATTATCCACCATAGACTTTCACATTGTTGTTGAGATCCCAGTGGGATCACCTGATGGTTACTACAAGGTTTGGAAGCCTAGCTCAACATGTGACACATGGTTCTGTATGTACAGTATGTCATATTACAATGCCACGAATGATTGCAGAGCCATGCCCCAGAATACCAGTACCATGTCACCTACACTGTCGAGCCAATGCTTGAAGTACTGTGGCGGGCAGATGGCACCCAAGATGACATCAAATACAAGATTTTGTTCCCCATTACGACACCTCTGATGCCTCAACCGCCTCGTGCTGAAGACTGTGAGTCCCATGTAATGGTAAAGGTTTTAAATTCAGGGTTGTCAAAGGCCTAAACTCTCGACTTGTTCCTCAGATACTATGCCAGAGGACAAAATGTTTAATGTCTGGTTGGGGACCTTCCTTCATGATGTGGAGCTGAAGAACATCACATTTTCTACTCACATTCTCACTGTGGAGGAGAGCAATGCCAGAGGCTTCACTGTCCAGGAGCACATCTACCCCAATGGAACAAAGGGCTTCTCTTTAAAAGTGGCCTTTAATGCTGCAGTTGTTTTGAAGACTGTATGTAACAAGAAATTGGACTTGCTGTACATGGTGGTTTCCACTGCCTAACTTGACTTTGCCTGCTTTCTTTTTTAAAAAGAATCCTGAGCCCTTGGTTACAACCTACACCCTCCCTCTGATCTTTGGGCTTGTCATCCAGCCTGAAAGAACTTCCTTTGTCCATGAAGTAGTGTTGCAGGCATCTCTGCAGGATGTTGGTGAGTCAAGCTTTTAATAACTTTCCCAGAATTAAACATGGTACAAACACTAGATGGCTAACTTTTCTTTTGTAGTGCTGCCCACACTTGCTGGCACCTGTGATCAGAAGCAGTTTTACATCTGGGTGAAATTTGGCAGTCTAGGCCACAACTTTGAGTTGATTGTTGGAAATCGACAGCTAACCCCTGAGCTGGCTAAAGATTACAAGCTGCAAGAAAATGGGACCCACTTCCACCTCGTGATTCCCTACACTGCTCCAGACACAAACTTTGCAGTATGTACTTTAACTTTGCATTATGAACCTAATGTTGAAGCTTTTATAATTGGAGTGCTGTAACTGCCAGTCTTATAGAGAAATGGGCTCAGGGAGGTAAATGACCTGCACTGAATTACAATTTCTCTTGAAGCTCGTTTCCTCAGCTTCCATCCAAGCCAGACTTGACATCCTGCTCTGGGAACCAAACAACCAGTGGGTACTTGGTGACCTCTCCCTTGCCTGCAACTTCCCTTTGGTGACAACTAGTAAGCGGTTTCACTTCAGTATGCTTTTCTGTTGGTGTATACACAATCATGATGCCGTCTCTTGGTTCTTAAGAGTGCTACCCCAATGGAACAATAACTGCTGTGGCTGTGAAGCTGGAATCTGTGCCCAACCTTGTCCCAAGTCAGCTAACTTTGAAGGACCGGTCTTGCAGACCAGTTTTCAGCAACGATCGCTTTGCCCACTTTTCTTTCACTGCTGATTCCTGTGACACTACTAGAATGGTAAGTTAACTTTATATGTGCTTTTTTTTTTCTTTTAAATGATTTAATTCTCTTTTTAGTTCTCTGACAACTACATGCTGTATGAGAATGAGATCAGTCTTTACCATCACAAAGGGGCAACATATACAACATCTGCAGATCCTAAGTACAGGTAGGGAGACTTCATCAGTATACTATCCTGATGGACTGATTCTTGAGGCTTACTCATGAATTTTCTGTTTAGGCAAACAATTTACTGCTACTACATGGTCAACAAGACTCAAACTGTCACATTCAGTCATAAACAAAGAAGCTATGATCCCATAGCAGAAATTGGGACAGGGCAGCTAATGGTACAAATGAGGCTCGCCCAGGGTAAGTGACAGTTGCTTGGCCAAAAGGTGGATAATTCCCACTCCTTTCTTTCTGTACACAAACTTTTATTAGCTCTCAATTTTCAAATGGAACTGATCTTTTTCAGATTCTTTATATGACCACTTTTACCAAGCTGAGGATTATCCAGTGACAAAATACTTGAGGCAGCCTCTGTATTTTGAAGTGGCACTGATGCAGTCAGACCCCCAGCTGGAGCTGATCTTGGAAAACTGCTGGGCTACTCTCCAAGAAGACAGGACATCGCTACCCAGTTGGGACATCATTGTGAACAAGTGATGGCATCAAACACTTAAGTTCCTACTTTAATATCTGCATAGTACTTTGACTAATTTCTTTAGAGTAAGAGGTTAAATTTACTCCTGGTAAATGCAGTGTAGCTCAATATTGTCTATTCCCTCACTAGCTGTGAGAACCGTGGTGACTCCTATGTGACTGTGTTCCATCCTGTTACGGACAATGGCATCGCCACCCCATCCCACATCAAACGCTTCTCTGTGAAGATGTTCACCTTCACTAATAATGACAAAGTTCTGAAGGATCAGGTGAACTTGGCAGTCTCTGTACAGTTTAGATGACCTCATATCTGTAAACATGCTAAACCTTTGTTACCCCCACAGATCCATGTCCACTGTGATGCAGTGATTTGTGATCCAAGCACCCCACCAGATGGGATATGTGGAGGCCAGTGTGTGCATCCCACAGGCACAAGGAGCTCTAAATATCAAGGGCTAAAAGGTGCAAAAAGGGGTAAGTGTTAATGGTGTAAGACTGGCAGGGGAGGGAGAAACTTTAAACTCAAAGTGCAGTTGGTGACCCGTTTCTCTTGCATTTCCAGAGCAAAGAAGTACAGAGTCAACCCACCAAAGCCAGCTCTCCTCTGGACTAATCCTTCTGTCAAACAGACTTTTTCAATAAATGCATTTCTTAACTAGGTCTCTCTTTTTCTTCTCTCCCCTCCCCCAAGTCTTTCAGTTTGAAGGGTCAGGTCACAGCTTTGTATTGTAGAAGCAGGTCTTAATTTCTTCTGTGAGAAGTGTTTGGCTCAACAATGCAATGTTCAGCAGGCTACAACTAGGTCTTAATCTCTAAGATTACACTACAGTAATGGCTCTTGAATGTACACTTGGAGAAGGTTGTGTACATTTAGTTTTTTTTTTAAAAACCTCAACAATCTAATAGTCATGCATCTGTGACCACACTAGTGGACTGTCTTGACATTCAATTATGGTCGGTGACAAATTTTCTCAAAGTGACGTTCCTATTTGGACAACCCACCTTTAGATGGTTATGATGGCACCATTGGCCTTTTATCTTATTGCCATCCTGTTGCAAGGAACCTTGGTGTTTGACAATACTTTAAAATTTGAACAGTAGTTGGCTCTGTAGTTGGAGTTTCTTTTAAGGCTCCTTAGAAAATAAAGGCCTACCTCTGCCACAAAATTCAGAGTATTAATGCTTTCATTACTAGTTTTGACTATTGTAATTCGCTTTGTTGGTGTGATCAGCTGTTACTTTGCTGCTTGCAAATGGTCCAAAGTGCAGCTGACAAGCAATACAGTGTGATCCTATTACACCTATATTGGCCTCCCTACCTACAGGGGTTGGACAATGAAACTGAAACACCTGGTTTTAGACCACAATTTATTAGTATGGTGTAGGGCCTCCTTTTGTGGCCAATACAGCGT
>JAMQGT020012757.1:0-86288 GCA_024447675.2 Pterophyllum scalare | reverse complement strand
CGCTGCTATGATGCTATGATATATATATATATATATATATATATATATATATATATATATATATATATATATATATATATATATATATATAGATATATATATATGTATACTGCCTAAGGGAAGCATTTATGATGTAAATAAAGTTGGTCCTAGCACAGAACCCTGTGGAACTCCATAATTACCTTAGTGTGTAAAGACGACTCCCCATTTACATGAACAAATTGGAGTCTATTAGATAAATATGATTCAAACCACTGCAGTACCTTTAATACCTATGGCATGCTCTAGTCTCTGTAATAAAATGTTATGGTCAGCAGTATCAAAGCTGCACTGAGGTCCAACAGGACAAACACAGAGATGAGTCCACTGTGCACTGGAAGTTTGAATACTTATTTCTTACAGGCGTAATATGACACCAAAGCCAAAAGTACTCCTAATATTATAATATCCTAATATTTATGCCTATTTCTCACTGCACAGTATTTTCTGTTATATTTTTATACAGTATGTTATATTTCTTGTTCTTATTGTTAATCTTGTTTTTTTTATATATTGATTTTAACAATGTGAACTTTTATATCTGTGGCTGCTGTTACACCTGAATTTCCCCTTTGCAGGACAATAAAGACTGTTTCTTTTTCTTCTTCTTGAATGACTGTCATGGATCATCAAAACTATGAATCAGGTCATTTACTTACAAAGGATCTTATCTTACATTATATGTTCTTGTAAGTGTTTGAGCTGAAACATGTAACTTCTTCATGGTAAAAACAGAGAGGGAGTTATGCAGCACTAAAACTGTCCAACAGGTGAATCTTGATAAACTTGATTTTTGAGCAGCTGACTGGAGAGCTGCATTCACACAACATGCACTGTTTATAGAGTTTCACCAGTCGACACTATAAAACTTTATACTTTATATTTAAACTTTATATGAAACTTTACATTTAATAGCCATGTATTTGGATAGCCCCAGTAGCTCACACATTATCGTATGACCATGACCAGGGTGATGGGGAAATTATGCTTCAGGCCTGTACCTGAACCGAGGAGGTGAGGCTGTGACAGTCCATTGCAGTCTGTGGGCGGCTTCCATCTATCTGCAGAGCGTCTGCTGTCAGATGGGGGTAGTGTGAAGAATATGTTGTTCAGCCGGTCTGTGGGCTAATGTTGTTTGTGCTGTTGTTGCTCTGTCAGTCAGCCACAGAGAACAGTGAAGTGAAACTAACTGTTAAAAACAGTGAAAGTATCCACTGCAACCACTGTCAGTACTTTTCATAATGTATTAATATAAGATAAGATAAAACTTTAATGATCCCATGATGGGCAAATTTGCGCTTTACAGCAGCTCATTACAGAGAAAAATTAAAGGATGAATAAAAAAAAAGAAATAAAATAGAATAGAAAACACTATATACATAAAATATATATCAATATCAATACACATACACACATACATTATCTTTGATGTTTTTTGATGTTATATATTCTTTTTGGGTCATATTTTTCAGTCTGTTCAGTTTTCTCTCTTCACTGTTGCATTTTCTTATCTGTTACAGTGCCTTGCGAAAGTATTCGGCCCCCTTGAACTTTTCAACCTTTTGCCACATTTCAGGCTTCAAACATAAAGATATAAATTTTTAATTTTTTGTGAAGAGTCAACAACAAGCGGGACACAATCGTGAAGTGGAATGAAATTTATTGGATGTGTCAAACTTTTTTAACAAATAAAAAACTGAAAAGTGGGGCGTGCAATATTATTCGGCCCCCTTGCGTTAGTACTTTAGGCACTGTATGCCACAGTATTTGCTGTGGAACTGCTAAACAAGGACATGGACTAACGGGTTACCAATTTTGTGAATCCACCATTTTTTTTCTCGCAGTGATTTTGTAGTCCAAGTTCAGTTATGCCAAAGTTGCAAGTAGACGAGTCCAAATGTTCAGTTGTTGGGTGTATTAATCCACATAATTCCTTACATCGCCCCCTGGCATCAGAGCCTCTATGAAGCCTGTTTCTCTGCCGGTAGATAATCGTATCGCTGCTATCAAACTACAAAATTGGCTGAATGGGGTGGAGTGGAACGCTCTGTGAACTGGAGGGGGGTGTGGTGTGAAATGTTTCATTCACCTTTAAAGAGACCGCACCAAAACAAGCTGCTCTAAGACGCCTCAGAAAAGGTGTAAAAGAGGGGTCTGTGGAGCTGCAATAATGAGGAGTTCAGACCGAAGCACTGCAGTTCTGCTTTATACAGACCACAAGGGAATGATTTATATATGAAAAGGGAGGATTTAAACGCATGATATGTGCCCTTTAAATCAGAGTTAATGAATGTTCGAAATAATGACACTAAATCCTGAACCGAGTGTGATGACAGGATCCATTTACATGTGTGTGTGTGTCAGACTGTTTCTTTAAGCAGAGTTATTGGTATTATGCCCTGGCTGACTACCAGCAGGCTGAGGAGATGATGCAGCCAAATGACCCTGATGTCCGCCTCCGCCTCGCTGTCATCTACAACACGTTGGGATCTTTGTGTTTCCAGGATGGGTCAGAACCACACAAAGAACACCACACTAACACCCACACAGAGAAACCTAAATAGTCATTAAATGTCACCTAGCTGCTATATTTGTGAGTGTGTTTGTGTGTCTGCATCTGCAGGCATTTCCAGGAGGCAGCTGATATGTTTTCTCTAGGCATCCAGTACAACCCTGCTGCTGCTTTCCGAAAGCCTTGAATCTGAGCGGGGCCAGGCAAGACTTCATCTGCATGCTAATCCTGGATCCCATCCACAAGGAGGTCTCAGACTCTTAGACTCACTTCTATCAGCAATAATAATTAATAATCTTCTTAAAAAGCAATTCATTTGTTAATATTTTTAAATCTTGTGGCATTAATTGGGTCTGTCTGGGTGTAGGTGACTCCTATGGAAAAAGGAGAAGCAGTCAGAGCTCAGTTGATGGAAACCATCCAGGCCTACAGCTCCTCCTCTGATCTCCAAAGGTCAGCAACACTAGCATTCATTTGAAGGCTGGAAGACACCCGAGAGTGGAACAACTGAGAATGTTAGGACAGATAGACAACAGCTTAATAGTCCTATAAGTGAGATTGGAACATTAATATAGCTTCAGACCTCTATTGATCATGTAAAGATATAGCAGAGCTTCAGGCTGACCCATTAACTATCAGAGTGCCTTAAACCTGCATTCTTTTTATTGTCCAGCACAGGTGAATCTTGCAGTTGCAAAAAGAAGTCAGATTGCTTAGAAGTCTATGAAAGTGGTCTTTCCCAGTGCATTTGAGTCTCTCCCTTCAAACAAACCCTTGCTCCACTCCCACCACAGAAGTGGATAAAGAAATGAGTAAAAATAAAACCATGATGACAGATCTTTCAACATGGCTTACTAAGATTGATTTCTGGGTCACAGGCAAGAGAATGGAGGGTGGAGGAGGCAGGGAGGTGCAGATTAGAGAAATAAGACTTGAATATAGTTTCCTACAAATCCTTCAGGGTTTGCTTGGGTGTGAGTGACTTAAATTTTGTCATTAGACAGTGAGTGTGAGGTTTTGTGCAGATGTCAGTGTGCCTGCCAGTTTTCACAGACTTGTCCATACACCGAGTGCACATGTGCCCTATGTGCCTCATAAAAATATGATCTGTTTTAAATTCAGCTCTTTATCACAGTACTTTTAATATTTTGACTTTGCAGCATCGTTGTGGTGCATAAATATCTGCCACGGACTAATACATTGATGAATCCCTGTTTTCACGTGTTGTGTTTTGTTCTTAGACTGAATGACAAGCTCTGCAAAATGACTCTGACTTGTTATGAGCACAGCGGGCCAATCAAAAGAGTCAAATGAAGAAAGAAAGGAGCTGAAGCTACGTGTAAGCAAAGATGACATGCAGATAACTGTGAGGAGTCTCCTGCAGGTACTGAGCAGTACTTTAAAAAGTCTACTCACATCTGAAAGTGTATAAAAATAACATTCCCAGAACAAATGATTGACAGGGTGTGTGTATATTTCCTGCTGTAACAAAAGAACTCCCCAAATAAGGGATGAATAAAATGTTTCTTATTTTGTGAGTAGAACATTTAAAAAAAAGAAGCTCATTAACAACCCTATAAAATACCTGTGAAACCATAAAATGAATAATCGTGCAGTAAAGGTCCCTGAAACAGAAGGTACATGTTTCACACGAACTTTGCAACATGTAACCTGAGCTAGTGGCATCATGATGACTGTGATATTTAACCAGAAAATATTGATATTGTTTAAAAATCATTTAAAATCAACACTATTCACTTATTTTTTTAGGTTAATTTGCCACAAAAGGCAACACACAGTAAACAAAATTATAGCTGAATGCATCTGATTGCATTATTTCACAGACTGTTTTAAATTTTCTATAAGATTGTTATTGTGATTTTTTTTAAACTACAGTAACCTGAAAATCTGTTACCTGTAATCTGTAGTCATGAATCTGTTTCCCATGCATGCAAAGTTATGTGTAAGTTGTGACACAGAAATTGCTTGTTAGGTGAGCAGGTGATCAGTTTTCCTCCCATTGACTCACAGCTGAAAGGTTGCGACTGATGACATTTTGTCATTTTCTCCCAGCTACAAATCAGCTATAAACAAGTTTTGACTTTTCTTGCAGTGTCTTTACAGCTGTTCTGTGTTGTTGTGCAGCAGTATCAGTCGTTCATCTGTCACCTTCCACGGCTGCACCAAACCACACACCACCTGCTATCCACCAGTGCACCTTTAAACATGAAAGGAGGCAGTGCTGCAGAGTCGGGCTGTTTGGAGTCCACATCTCAGAAGTGATGGCAGGAATACGGGACCATCATTGGCTATAACTGCTCTGTTTTCCTATCATACATTGATTGTAGATTTCTGGATAGATGTCATGTTTCAAATGACTGGCTGATGGTTAGTGCAAATTTTTGTTTCCCTCTTGAGCAAAATTTTGTGACAGAACACATAAATGTCAGTGACATTTTCACCCTCTTCCACACCCTTTTCCCTCATTGTTCACTTATTCATGGCAGAATTGGTGTGTAGAAGCTCCAGCAGTTCACATTTTTGTCTGGTTTATCACAATCCCATGCCTTCTGCTGCATTTTATGTCCTTACCTGTAGCAAAAGCTAGTACATCGGTCTGTTAAACAAAGATCAACCAAAAAGAACTGAATGCATGACTGCAAATAGGAAAACTGCACGTGTTGTGAGATTTGTATGCCTTTATTTTTTCTTTCACATAACTTGGACAATTAATTTCTGCCACTTGAAAAAGAAAAAAATGTCTACATGGTGATGATTTCACATGTTTGTTTGCTTAATTTTTTTTTACACCCATATCAGACAGCAATAAATCAATGCATCCCTGAAAAACAATTGTGTATAATTGTGTTCCTTTACTGGATGCAGTGTTTTCATTACTCATCAAAGTGTCCTCTTCAGTCTCAGAAACTGCAAATTCTTTGCTAGCCAGCAGGGGTGTGTGTTTCTCCCACTGAAAATGCTGCATCCAGATGGACAGCGTGAAATTCTGGAATTTCCTGGATGCATCAGGACAAACCTTTCATATGAAAAACCTGAATAAATCTTGCCTCACAATCCAAAGATTAACCTGAAAAGCTCAGTATTTGACCTGATATGTAAATGGTGACAGAGTTGTGGCATTACTTAATTACTTTTAAGACCTTTTTTTTTTTTAATACACTAACTGTACATTTAAAGCAGTTTTTACAACAAGCCACACTCACCTATTCACACTCACATTCATACAGCACCTTATTCTATGCCTTTAAGCACTTTCTAACTATCAAGCACCTATTCACACTCCCATGGATGCATCCATTAGGCTGATTAGGATTCAATACATAGACATATGTACTGGAAAAGCTGAGGATCTTCCTAAAATGATTAGTAGGTGATCTATTCTACCTCCTGATCCACAGCCACCCTGAAAAAGGCAAAAGTACAGTGCTCAAAAAAAATAAAAGGGAACACTCAAATAACACATCCTAGATCTGATTGAATGAAATATTCTCATTGAATACTTTGTTCTGTACAATGTTGAATGTGCTGACAACAAAATCACACAAAAATCATCAATGGAAATCAAATTTATCAACCAATGGAGGCCTGGTTTTGGAGTCACACACAAAATTAAAGGTTAAAAACACACTACAGGCTGATCCAACTTTGATGTAATGTCCTTAAAACAAGTCAAAATGAGGCTCAGTATTCTGTGTGGCCTCCACGTGCCTGTATGACCTCCCTACAATGCCTGGGCATGGTCCTGGTGAGGTGGCAAATGGTCTCCTGAGGTATCTTATCCCAGACCTGGACTAAAGCATCCGCCAACTCCTGGACAGTCTGTGGTGCAACGTGACATTGGTGGATGGAGCGAGACATGATGTCCCAGATGTTCTCAATCAGATTCAGGTCTGGGGAACTGGCAGGCCAGTTCATAGCTTCAATGCCTTCATCTTGCAGGAACTGATGACACACTCCAGCCACATGAGGTCTAGCATTGTCCTGCATTAGGAGGAACCCAGGGCCAACAGCACCAACATATGGTCTCACAAGGGGTCTGAGGATCTCATCTCTGTACCTAATGGCAGTCATGCTACCTCTGACGTACACATGACCCACTGCCAAACCAGTCATGCTGAAAGATGTTGCAGGCATCAGATCGCTCTCCATGTCGTCTCCCGTCTCTGTCACGTCTGTCACATTTGTGGCCTGCTGGAGGTCATTTTGCAGGGCTCTGGCAGTGCTCCTCCTGTTCCTCCTTGCACAAAGGCGGAGGTAGAGGTCCTGCTGCCGGGTTGTTGCCCTCCTACGGCCTCCTCCACGTCTCCTGGTGTACTGGCCTGTCTCCTGGTAGCGCCTCCAGCCTCTGGACACTACGCTGACAGACACAGCAAACCTTCTTGCCACAGCTCGCATTGATGTGCCATCCTGGATGAGCTGCACTACTTGAGCCACCTGTGTGGGTTGTAGAGTAGGGATGGGAAGCTCGACACTGAAGTTTCGACACTGTATCGAGCTTCCGAAGTGCAGGTGTTTCGAAACACTGCTCCGAAAACCTGCTTCAAAACATCTACATCACGTGACCGTGGCTAAGCGAGGCTTCGGTGCATTTCACTCCTGCTGTTTCCAGGAGTACAAGGCGCCAGGATTCATTTGTTTTTTCTTCTTCTTTTTTTTCATTTAATGAACCTATCTTTTTTTTCTCCCTTTTTTTCTTTTTTTTTTTGAGCTGGGCCTTGTAATTGCTGAATTATGTTTTTTTATACCAACGCTTCTATTAAATGCAAGCAGACACACGCACGTATAACTCATTATTGTTTCTGTGGACTGTGGAGAACAGCAGAAACATTTCTTTCGGTGCAAAAGTGGAACAAACTCACACGCTGGGACAGCTGACTGTGAGCGCTGAAAACCGTCAGTCCTCCATTTGTTTCTACACACTGAATGACCTCTGTTTATTTTCAGAGACATTAGAGGAACTTCCCCAAGTCTGACCTGCACCCACCCTCTGCTCAGTGTCCTCCTCAGTCATGTTGGTCACCACGATCGGTACAGAAGTGATGAACCAAATAATTAAACTGAGATCACACTGCAATAACTTACTGGTGACATCGGTATTTAAGTTTTTCATTACCATATTGTATGAATTTGTATAATTTATAGTTGAAATATATCAGAAGAATTCAGCTGAGGGGTCACAGTGACTTGACAGGACAGGCCTGGACCTCCAAAACCGTCCATAATGCTGATGCTGCAACCTGCGACCCGCACACTGCACAGCCAGGAGGTTCCTGCTGTAAATAAATATATTTGTTTTTAAATGAAGAAAAACCACGTCCAGGCAAACTATTTCTTAGCAATTCTCATAACAAATGAGTTGTCTTTTTTTCCCCTTTTTGATCCCCACTGCAGTTTCTGGTATAAATATCTCACAAACAGTACTGGTCAGTGTGAAGACGTGAAAATGACTGATGAGACAGGCCAGAATGAGCCCATGAAAACTTTATTTTAACCTTTATTTCAAAGGAAAAGATTTTGTGTTTTTCATTAGGATTTATTTGAAAAAGAATAGAAAATAAAGCTAAAGCCTACACCAGCTTCTAGCTTTGTTTAACAGTGTGAAAACCTGATGAGACGAACTCCAAGAAAGCCTAAAAGTCAAAACATCCAAACTTTTATTTTTTTCCAGGGCTGGCAAGAAACAAAGCCGACTGAGCCCAAAGACAGCTGTGTGGTTACCACAATAAACACAGCATCTTTTCTCAGTTTTTTATATTTTATAAATTGGTTTATTGTGTGTTCCACTGAATCACTAAGCAGCTGAAACAGCCTCACAAATGTTAACAGAGAGAAAACAGTGTTTGTGGAAGCACTCTGTTCACTGTAGCTCGCCATCTTTAACAGTCTCCTTTTTTCTCCAAAACATGTGCTGATCATAATTATTGATACTCAGGTATGATCAGGAGCTTTGTTTGGACATATGCAGGGCGCGACTGTGTTATTGTTTCATCACGCAGCATTACCAAGACGTGGCAATAACCACATTGGCCAGCAGGTGTCACTGTGCAGATGGGTTTCAGATTGTCTCGAAGCTTCGATACGATTCTGGAACAAATGCTTCGAATGCTTCAGTGTTTCACAAAGCCTCGTTTTGCCCATCACTATTGTAGAGTCCGTCTCATGCTACTACGAGTGTGAAAGCACCACCAACATTCAAAAGTGACCAAAACATCATCCAGAAAGCATAGGTACTGAGAAGTGGTCTGCGGCTCCCACCTGCAGAACCACTGCTTTATTGAGTGTGTCTTGCTAATTGCCAATAATTTCCACCTGTTGTCTATTCCATTTGCACAACAGCATGTGAAATTGATTGTCAATCAGTGTTGCTTCCTAAGTGAACAGTTTGATTTCACCGAAGTTTGATTTAATTGGAGTTATATTGTGTTGTTTAAGTGTTCCCTTTATTTTTTGGAGCAGTGTAATTTTGCAAAACATGATGCTGCAGTGAAACTGGTCTTTGACCATTTGTTGATTAAATGGCACAAGTTTAGACAGTTGTATAAAATGTTCTCATAGTTAGTGTACAGATTCTTGAACTGTGGCCAAACACTGAGTATAGGGTTAGTTCAGTCAAAACAGTCCAAACTGCAAGATCAGCTGAACTGAATTCCAGCCTACATCAGCCGACTGCGTCTCCAGGTCTAAATCTCACACAGTCATGTAGAGGGTGTCCTGTTTGAACTGCTTTAGTCTGCCTACAGTAGCTGCACAAACCTGACTCCACCCCAGCTGAGTGAGCCATTTCTCACTTTATAATTGTCATGTCTGTTGTCACTAATGTGGCTCCACAGTCTGTGCTTAATGACCAAAAATGAATTACAGAAGATAAAAAAAAATCATAATTTTTTTTAGTGCTCCTGACTGAAATGTGTTTTGTAAGATCACAGTGGCCTTTGACCTTTCATTTTTGACTACTAAAATGTAATCAGTAAAGTCCAGGAGGACATTTATGTCAAAGTGAAGAAATTAATTTAAGGTGTTTCTTGGATATTATGTTCACAAGATGGAGAACGAGAAAACCTATTGCTAATGAGTATGTATATCAAAATAATTACAAAGATAAATGACTCTTAAACAGAAAAACAGCAGTTTGTTACGGTTGCTGCGGCTGGCATGGCAGGGAGGATCTCAAAGCAGGACAGGAGGTGAGAGCTGAATTTGTACTTAAACTTTATTTATACTGGAAGCATGGCTGGTCTGAAGCCAGCTACACAAAAACCCCAAAAAGTTGAAAACTTGAAACTGAAACTCAAAATACAAACATGGAGCACACAGCAGACACATCCACCTGGACATATACAATGACAAGGACCCAAACAAAAAACAGACAAAAACTGAGGGCTTAAATACACACAAGGAAATCAGGGATAGTGGAAACAACAGGGAACAACAGGTGAAACAAATGAACCTAATAACAAAGGGGAGGCAAACTGAACACAACACAAGGAGCACAAGACTACTAAAATAAAACAGGAAGTGACCAACATAACACATGCAGCCCTAACACAGAAAACGTGACAAAGGGGATCAGACATTACACAATGAAACAACAAACTGAGAAAACTAAACTATATGAACACAACCCAAAAATACAACAAAACAGAATGAAACAAAAGGAATTCAAAAAACTGGGCCACCTGCCCAGGACCATGACACAGTTAGACTCAAAATCATCAGTAACAGCGCTTTTCTAAAGCACTGTGGAATTGTCCTTTACTGAGGACGACGTACTTTGGTAGGTGGGTACAGTAGGTGGCAGCAGAGGCATAATTTTCCTAGTTTGGTGTTTTATACCCACGATTTAAATGGGTGCTGTCACTTCAGCTGCAGTTCTGCATCTACAAATATAATTTATTTAATTATTGGCTTAATTCACCATCATGGTAGATGACTGAAGTACGGAGTGATCTCTACATACTACAACAAGCTTTAGTGAAACTCTCCGCAGGTGATGAGTGAACCCACCCTGAACAGGGTTAAAGGTTAAAAAACTATGTGTCACTGTTCACAGTCAGGACTTTACTTTACTTTACTTCCACATAAACTACAGGATCCCATGACTTAATATGAGTAGTAAACCAGTTTCACTTCCACTTGTTTCTCCTTTTTTAGGCTTAATATTTCTGATCGAACTTTAATGAATTGATTTATTGCCCATTTACAGTCAAAGCACCTCTTTGAAGTCAAGCCATCTGAAAGTTGATCCTTTCGAATCCAAAAACCAAACCTGTGTCACAGCATCAGTCTAATATTATTTCCTCACAAAAATCCTATAAATGAATTGTGTCGACTGACACCTGTCTGAGGATCTGGACTGGTCTGTGCTGGTCTGTGCTGGCTTGTCCAAGCATGTCTGCATTCACAAGTGTTTCAAGTAGCTATTCTAAAAAGCAGAGCAAAAAGCCTTCTGTCTTAGACACCATAAATTGTTAGAATGGGGATGGCAGTGATAACTGTTTGTCTTACGTGACATACAGTTGTGCACATGAAACGTGATGGCTTAGGAGAGAAGGCCTGCCAGCAAATGGTGAATACACTTCTCAAAGTGTAAACTGTCCAAAAAGCTTTGCATATTGTACATATAAAATCCAGAAATAAGTGATAAAACAATGATGTCACCTATGTATTTGTGGACACTGTGAAAGTGGTTTGTGGTTTGCAAGATGCTTTCCTAAATTGTACAAGTGCAGCAGATAGACACAGATACCTGCTAATGAGTTGGAAGGAGCATATCCTCCTGAGATCTTATGTTCTCTTCAGTGGTCACAAAAAAAGTTCCACTGAAATGTGCCATTTTTTTTCCTGGTTCTTAGGAGGATGTAGACTTCCTGGATGGGCTGTTAGTACAATTAACTGCATACTAACATTATTTTTCAGATAATTCCATTAAAGTGCTTCAGAAGGCACCAACACCACAAATCAGTCCAGTTCAGCACTTGAATTAGTACAGTTTTTTTTTTGGCCACAGCAGCTTTTTTATTGGCAGCGCAGAGAGACAGGAAATCAGGGAGAGATATGGGGGAAGACACGCAGGCAAATCAGCGACAAGCCGGGACATGAGCTCGCGCTGAATGCACCGCAGGGCGGCATATGCATGTGGTCTCCTGCTCCACCCACAACTACAGTTTTAATCAAAACAGCTTTGCCACGACCTTTAAGCCTTACCAGTTATAAAACCCGGCATACAGCTGTTACAATAAGGGACGCTGTCCATAAGGACTGAAAACTGTTATTATAAACATGTTTGTTTCTGTTGTAAAGTTGGATTCTAGAGGACTGGCTCACTTTTGGAGCATCAAATTGCTGTTTGACAAATGTCAGTTTTTGGCACTTAACATGGGCTTCCTTTTTCTTTCGCGGAAGTTGCCGCTTGGCTTTGATAAAATAATCTGAATTTAGGGTCTTTGTATTTTGGAAACTTTAAACACAGAGATTAAATTGAAAGGTAAGAGTATGGTAAGATGAATGGATATTTTTTAATTTACAGTTCCATATATCACACCTTGATGGTAATTTTGAGCCTGACTCTCTTCCACAGATGGATTGAATCGGGTGGTATCACAGGTTTCAGCACTGAAGACGTGTTGTGGCTGCAGTTCTGTGGCTGTCTCTGTGAGGCAGCTGAGCTTGCAGCATGAACAGCAGCTGTGGCAACAGCTGACACACAGAGAAAGGAGCTGTGGCACAAAGGCTGCTGTCTCCCCAACACTGCATAGCTAAAATCACAAACATGCCACACATCTAGAGTCTGTCGCAGTCTCTTCACTCCATCTATTCTTAATTGGCTCTAATGAAAACGAATACTGTTCATCTTCTTTAGAATTTTTAATTTTGGGGAAAAGTTTTTATTTGTTCAGCTGTTTTTCTTCATTATCTTTCGATGGCCACTGAAATTCCACACTGCTGTGGAATGTGGGGCGCAGATGACCATGCTCACGCTTATTTCAATGAAGGCTTATTGTGCTGACACTGTGGATGCCCACTGAGCAGTGCAGAAACCTAGGATAAACTTCAGCTGGCAGGCCGAGGTTCAGATCCTCACATGGTGTGTGTGTGATTCTGTAATCCTTTTTTTGTGAGGACGGCATCACCCTGAGGGTCAGTAAAAAAAATAAAATGTACTGGTTAAGACTTGATTAGGATTCAGGTGGGAACTTAATGCATACATTTGGCTAGTTGTACCAGGGATTATGAATAAGATAAAGTCTTCACAAGTACAGTTATACAGTCCTGAATGTGTGTGGGCTCTCTGCAGAGTACTGTGGCACAGAGAGTAGTTGTAAAGGAGCCGAGAAGTGCTTCACGCTTGTGCAATAAAAGGCTCAAGTTACTCTCCCGTCAGGGCCGGGACGTGCAGCCAGCTAGGAGGTGCATGTGGCCCAGCCAACCAGGTTTCTGAGTCCAGACAAAAACACCTTTCTCTGGGCACAGGAGCTGGCGGCTTGGCCCCAGCTCAAAACATTTCCTGGTGGAGGGGAGGTACATTCTCTGTTTTGTCTAAGATATGCAGAGCACATTTGTAGTCTTTGGGTAGTGTTCGGTGCAGGTGACGTGCGTGGACGCATGACTCCGTGTACTCCTGAAGTACAAGCAGAATGGGATATGTGGGTTTGGAATTGGATTAGTGCTGCTAGACGGAAGAGGTCCTTGAAGTATGTGGCAGTCAGGGTTTTTGCAAAATACATCTTTCTGCGTTATGGTAATGGTTTGGAAAGGTGAGGGTCTTAAAGTTCCATCCAGTCTCTATAAACAAGTTAAACACAAGGTCATGACTTTTTATTTTAATTTAGAAACATTACAAAACTTAAAAAACAAAAACACACAATACAGGATATTGAATTTTTCATATTGTAATAAATAATAGTATATTACATATGCTCAAATACAGCCAAAGCTGTCCAGTCAGAGTCCACCTGTTCCTCCAAAAACACATTACATTTCAGTCAGACTGATGTCTGGGCCACTGCTTTCCGTCACTGATGCTCCACATGATATATTTGGCACCCCAAGGATGCATAAAATGCAAAAGGTGCTTTACAATCTTATAATTCTCACAGGCCACGTGGTTCCTTTCCTTGAGAGAGAGACTGGAAAGAGAAAAGAGGAGGGGAACAGGGCAGACAGAGGCGAGCAGACGAAGGGTCTCCCATGAGGAACATTTCTAAAGACAATTTATATATTTTGGAGAGATAAACCATCTGCCTGTTTGTTCTTCTCATAAATTTTCCAGTCAGTTTTACTGGCTTGTCTCAGCCACCGTCTCCCTGTTCATGCTGCGTGTGTTCTTTAGTAGCATGATGCCTGTCCTCAGCTTCAGACGGCCGGCTTTTTTTATCGGTCTTTGAGGGCACCACAGACCTAATTCTGTGCTTTTATTTCTTTATCTGCTGGTGGATTCCTAAAGTCAATGCTGACCTTAAATAATCTACCAGCCAAAAATGATTTCTTGGAGTAGGAAGGAACATTCACATGATTGTTGGTTTCCTGCTGAAGTAGATGAACTTACCAGTCATATACAAGGTTATCAGCGTTTGGCTGACAGTTATTTGGTGATTTTTTTCAGTTTCAGACCTCTATCTGCACCTGTCCTTCTAGATGAAGTCCTCCTTTGTTACTCACACTGATATTTGGGTATGTTCTTGGGTTCACTTCCAGCCATTCATCTCTTTGAGCTTACTGATACTGGTCCCTTTGACAGGTGTGGATGGTGGAGGGCTGTAAAGAGGCAGCGTCGGGGTGCTGCAGCCTCGTGCCCATGGCTTTTCCGTGGGGATGGTCCACACTGTCCGAGATAACTTCTTTTTTGGCTTGTCTTTCTTGTCTTTCGAAGTACCAGGGGACATGGTCTGGAGAGAAAAAGTAATTAGGAAAGAGGATTAGGGCAAATTTAAGGACACAACCTTGAAAAATGATGAATTCACCACCTGTAAGTCTGTTAAACATGTCCAGCTTTCTTGTTGTGTAAGAGCCGTTTTCTTTTATTTCTTTGTTTTATGTGTTTGGACACTAGGGGGCACTTAGTTTATGAGTCATTGCATTTATATGGGCAGGGGTTTGCTCATTTGGGAGCGTTAATGTTGGAGGCGCAACAGTTTTTGACCATGCAATTTGTGTCAGGTATGCCAGCATTTACAATGTTTAGTTAGGCTGCATATAATGTTCAATGAAGGCGATGAGAACTACCTGTTGTCAGTCACAATTAATAAAAGGAAGTGAAGACAAAGATGTTTGAAATTGTCAATGTGTGAGTACACAGCTGTGAAGCACGCATCAGAATCAGCTCAAGTTAAGGCCGAGTATCAGCACAGGAAAGCTGATACATGTTGTTGTTAAATAAAGGGGTTCAGGGGTGACATTTATTTGTAAGTTAACATTTTCCATTGGGATTTTGGATTATCACAGAAAATAAGCTCTGTGGAAAATAAAAATGATACAGGTTTTATCCTCATTTTATCACCAGTTCATTTTATTTGATCTTTTGAAGCATAAACACCGTCCCAAGAGGTAAAACACTAAGGTTAGGCTATAAACTGACTTCATTTAGCCACTCAGCGAACACCTTCTTAGGGACACGTAAAAGCTTCAGGATTGAGCAGTGGGGTATTTACTGCTGCATTTCTATACTGTAGAACAACCTGTGAAAATGTCCTGTTAACCACAGATGTTATTTCAAAAAACCACTGAAAGAATCAGCCTGTTCTCAGCTGCCCATTCAGACTGCATGGCATCTGTGCTGCGTGGGACTGTTTATAGCATTAATCAATAAAGTCTGTCAGCCAGCAGCCTTTGGGGTTGAAAAATGAAGCCAAAACAGATGTGCCAAAAAGTTCCAGCTCCTGTGACTTCCAGTCAGATAGTATGGACTTTTTTAGGTTTTTGAAATGGGAGATTATTAACCCTCAGTGGCCTTTATTGCAACCACTGGTCAGGCCACCAGTGCCAAAGGATTCTCTATATAATGGTGACACAGAGGAGGTATCTCACAAAATGTCTTTACATTACACCTCAGTTTAAGAATGCATTGGAACAAGCCCATTTTACATAAAACAAGATAACTGGAAGTGCAAAAGCTTAAATTTCTGTGTTCTGGACATTGCTATATAAATGGAGCATACACAGCAACAGAGAGTGAAGCAGCTGAGCTTTGCAGCGTTTTGACCCGTCCCTGCATAGCGATTCTTCTTTGGCAGCAGCAGCACGAAGGAAACAGCCAGAGACAGATGGTAGAAGCTGTGGACATAGGCGTAGTCCCACTCCTGCGGTGAGAAAACACACTCTTTCAATATTCAACCACCTATTGATGAACAAAACAAAATGCTCTGACAGAAGAACAAACCTCAGCCTCTTTAACTAGATGTTATAACACTGAATATTTTAATTAAATATCTATTTGTGATTTGATGGCAGTCACCTCAAAGTAGAAGCGCAGCATTAAAGCGAGAGCACCAAAGCAGCAGCCTGGACCGACCTGCTGTGTGTACACTGTCTTCTCTGGATAAACTGCCCTCAGCTGCTTCATCTTCTGCAGCTGCAACAGCAGGAGTTCAGTGAGTCACAGTGACATCCACAGCTCAGACTCACACAAAAGAAAATAAGACAAAGCGCGATGGGTGGGGAAGAAAGGATACAAGAAGAGTACAAAGAATGGATGCAAGAGTTGAAAAGAAATACATTAGAATAACACAAGAGTAAAGTTATTTAAAGTGGAGATCATGAAGAAAGAGGTGGAAGAGACTAAGGAAGAGATGAGAGTAGAAGATGGACTGAAACAGAGAAAAAGATTTGAAATACACTTTGCCATCTGCCACTAACCCATTTGACAGTAATGATGAATACTGCTGATCCGATTGGTCCAGAGTAGATCCCATAGCCCCAGCGATCCTGGTAGATCCTCACAGCGATGGTCAACACTCCAAACATAGTCATAGTGGAGCGCTGGGGCTCATCAAAGTCACCCAGAGCTGGGACAAGGAGATGAAGGTTTTCAAATTCTTTCACCCATGGATATTGGAAAAAAACATTAATCTGCAAAGGTGGTGCACTGTTCGCCGAGTAGAGGTCACAGATAAGCATTGTTCTCTTGTTGAATTTGATAAAGTGAGGACCAAATTATATTAATACATAGCTAAGGACCACATAAATGCACAGACATCTTTAATTTTGAAATGTATAAAGAAAGAAGGTTAAAAGGCTAAACTACTGAAGCCTTTTCTGCTAGGTAACAACCACCAACTGTGTAAAGGACTGAACAGCCACTCCAAGTGACTCCAAGTCCTCCTGTGAACTCGAAGCAGCCATGTTTTCTCATAGTTTTTTACTCTATTAAGGAACAGCATCATGTTTTATTAAATAAGACTTAAATTAGGTACTGAGCACATAAACTCATCAGGAAAGTGTTTACAACTAGATGAAAGAATGCAGGTTTATGGCATTTCCACATTGGTTTCACTTTTCATACCTGGACCCAGGATCCATCTCTTATAATGGTATAAGTGGTATGGTAATAACAGGCCATTTGAAATGATTAAATCTGTAAAAGTTCTAGAAGCTTGGTGACTTTTTAAAGACTGGATTTGAATTTAACAAAAGACCAAACTTGCTCACACTAAGAACGAAAAAGGTGTTATGAGAGCTGACTCCATAAAAACGTCTGAAATTAGCTGATGAAATCATCAGCATATGCATAAGTACAATATTTTAAAGTGGCTAAGGAAAGCTACAGGCCAGATTCTTATCATAACTCAGGACAATGTTGAAAAAGAGGTACTAAATTTTAAGAATTTCACTTACTGTTCAAATGAAGTTTATAAACAAGAATTAATTGATATTTTACTAGTAACCTTCCCACAAACACAGGAGGATCCCAACAGTGTAATCAGCTGTCAGAGCACTTGGCCTTTTGCTGCAAGTGATTTAAAGTTCTTGTTGCAAAACCTCTCTGGGATTAAATGGGAGTAGCAGCAAATGTATTAATGTCTGTGTGTGAATATGCCTGAGCACTTGTGCGCAAAGACTGAACATATGTTATTAACAACTGCTGGAGACTGAGCTGGCTGTTTTTCACCTCGTGCTCATCTCTGGTACCAAAACAGACAGTAGCAAAAAACATAATTTAAAAAACAAAAGAAGTACTGCATCCAGTAAATCACATTCACACATTCTGTGTACTAGGACTCACCTATAAGTGTGACCCACATTGAGAGTGCTGTGCCATAAACACTAAAGTACTCCAGGATGTCATATCTCATGAAACACAAGATGGAGAGACCTGGTCCATCACAAGCATGGTAGATCTGCAGGAAGACGGCATCCATTTAGCACTCCCACACTGTCCTATTTACAGTTCATCACTGTTAATGAAGCTGAATGCTATTTTGCCTACAGGCAGGTTATGTGACAAAATGTTTGTTTTAACTCTAAGACATGAAATTTCTTATTACTCTAACAGGGTAGCAAGAAAATGCTACCTTGCTACTTCTTACCTTTTTTATGTGGAACTATTTTCTACTTGATTACACTCACCAATCAAGGGGGCATCATCAGTGTCCACAGCTTGTCACAAACACAAGCCTCTTGTTATAGTTAGATCATAGATGGTATAGAATATAAAAGGTGAACGTAGCTAGAGTGACATCACTCATTAGTTCTGTACTCCACATTTTGGAGCTGCAAAATTAGTGTTTTCATGCCTTCCATAATCCATATTTAGATGGGAGGATGCAGTGCCTTTTTAAAAATACATAGATACCAGGCTGTAAACATGCTTTGTATTGCTGTAAATTTGGGTATTTTAACATTGGAATCGATGGGATTGACTCACTTTTGGAACCAGCCTCAGTGGCCATTAGAGGAACTCCCCTGAGGTTGCCACTTGGGGCAGATGCTCACTTTCTTCTCCAGATGAAAGAGTTGGTGGGTGAAGCTCAGTCATGGCTGTAGTTTATGGTTGGTATGCCCACTACCATTTTTCTGATTATCTAGAACTGCTTGCACCTATAAATCAATAAAATTTCAACCAGCTCAAAAATGAATTTACTAAAGAGTTTTTAATTGGTATAATTTAGCTTTTCCCACATCCTTTTCATACAGGAGATATTTGAGCTTTTGTGTTTACATATTTAAGAGAATTTAATACATTATTAGATGTTCTCATATTTTTTTAAATCTTTATTTAACCAGGAAATCTTGAGCTTTGCAAGAGTATGTTTTGGTTCAGTACAGGCAGCAGTGTGATTAATGCCATTTTAATGTTTACATAGTAGATTTATATGCTTTATACATGTGCATAAAAATGATTGTGAATTTGTTTTTTAAAAATATATATTTTAGATGTTTGACTGACATCGTACAAAGAAATTTTTACAAGGTATACATCAAGTGGCTAGTTTGCCAGGTCGATCTGGGTTTACTGCAATCAAGAATGTGCTACATAGCAAAGAAGCAATAATACAGTAAGTGTATTGTCAATTTACTAATTTCCTACACTGAGTTTAGTAAAATACAAATTAGTTCTTTGAAGACCACAAGACAAGTGCCATCAGTTTCTATTATATTCTAGGGGAGGCATCTAGATGCAGACACTAGGTATCAAATAACATTCTGGCGTATCAAAACAGCAAACACAAAGTGTTGCCAGCTAATGTCTTGTCAAGTCATTGAGATTAAAGAACAGGCATGTGGAAGTTTCAGAGCACTCTCACCGCATTAAAGAACATGGTGAAGAAGTAGACCATGGCCTCCATGTGGAAGCCCCTCTTGGCAGCTACGCTGGCTGTAGGGAGGAACACCAGGCTGCTAACTGTAGGAAGGAGCATCTTGGCAATAAATGCACCCATGGCTGCTGAAGAGATGGTTGACTCAAAGCTTGTAGATTTCAAAGGTTTCAAAGGTTCCTCTTGTAGATTTCAAAGGCTTCAAAGGTTCCTCTGGTTCATTAAAGTGGAATATCAACTGGTAAAGTCCGCGAGTGTCTTATGATTTACTGTGTGTGAAGCTAATAGAGAGTGAATGAGGATGTTTATACAGCACACACACTCCCACGCAGCATGAACACACCCAGCTGTCCACTTTGGCCCTTTAAAGTTTAAATGTCCCTGAGGATGGAAGCCTGTATGTGCAGTGTCATCGCCACTCAGCTGTTTGCACAGCAGTGCAACATGGGAGGGGCTCTGGGCAGGGTAAGGGCTAGAATGTTATATATAATGTGGCCTATCTAAGGACAAATCAGATCCAATATTGGACACTAACTGGTTGTGAGTCGACATGGACTTTTTGGCTGGAATGAGCAGATGCCCAGCAGAAAGATCAGTCCCAAAATTTTTATTGTGGTTTTATTGTTCAGACTCAAAGGCTGAGGGTCTGATGCCTGTTTGTGCTCCCTGTTTGCCATTCCTGTTTTGTAGCCTACTACTTAAGAGGGCTCAATACTAATTTTTAATGTTTGATAAGGATATTAAGATAAGGATAACACAACCATCCCCAAAAGGTAACCGGCCTTCCCTGGTGTCCCTCGACATTTGAACAGTCATAATCACACAAGAATGGATGGAAATTATGAGAGGACAACAGGGTCCAAATATCTTTTTTCATTTCTTAACATTGTACATTGTGTCAGTCATCCAGGTCATGAACCCTAGTGGGGAACCCTCACTAGGGTTTAAAATGTTTTCATAGAAAGTGAAAGAAGTCCAGTCACCTTGACACATTGTATCTTGTAGATGCAAAATAACACAAATTTTAGAAAACTGACTTCCCCCGTAATTCTCACAGCAGTTTGGTCTGTTGCTTGCCATCCCTGACTCCTTTACTTTGCAAGCTTAAAATTAATAATGTGTGAAATTTTGTTCATTACTTGTGATGCTCAACAGAATCAAACTTCTGCATGGTTGTAACCAGACTGTGTTTATCACTGAGTCATTCTTCAGGATGGCTGAAATGATGTTATGGCTATGCCCCTGTTAGAAAAATAAGTTCTGTGATAGTATGATAACCATTTTTCATAATAATTATGCTTATATATTATTCTACATCACTGCAGACGCAGCCCGTTCCGTCTGTCAATCTCGCGTTCCGCTCTGCTGTCACTCGTGAACAAGACCCCAAGATACTTGAACTCCTCCACCTGGGGCAGCAACTCAGCCCTGAGCTGGAGAGGACACTCCACCCTTTTCCCACTGAGGACCATGGCCTCAGACTTAGAGGTGCTGATTCTCATGCCAGCTGCGAAACTGTCCACTGTGAGCTGGAGGCCACCATCCAATGAAGCCAGCAGGACCACGTCATCTACAAAGAGCAGAGACGAGATTCTGAGGCCATCAAGGCAGAAGCCTTCCACCACATGGCTACGCCTAGAAAATCGGTGACAAAGGGCAGCCCTGGCGGAGTCCAACACCCACAGGAAACGAGTCTTGCTTGCAGCTGTGCTTTTCGCCGAGAAACTGGACACACTGCACAGTTTTTGACCCCCCAAAAAAGGCAAATTTTCATCAGCTTGAAATATTCTAATTTTTCCTGATATTATTTATATACAGCTTGTACCTGGATGCAGTCAGACTCCTGAATCATTCCACCCCATAGACTGGCTATGTACCCCACAAACCACATATATCAAATTTATTATTTATTTTTCTGTACTTGTTTAAATTCTATTTATTTTTAGTATTACTCTAATCCTATGTTTGACTTTCACCGAGAACTAGACACAGTGTGAACATTTTGTTCACACTGTGTCTCATAGTCTGAATGACAATAAAGCTAAGTCTGAGTCTTATTTTTGAAGAAAAATATAATTTTATATTTTATTTAATGTGCTGAGCCAAAACGTTCAAATTCATATTGCTGATTAAAATATTTTCAGTTTTAGATGTTCAATAAATGTTAATCCTGTTTGTCCCGTGACTTAGACTGTGTTTTCAATTCTGGCCTGTTCTGTGATTGAGTCTGACACCCCTGTTCTATGTGATCATTTGCGGTTTTAATCTGAAGTTATCAATGAATCTGTATAGGCATGGCCCATCTATACATGATTAACATCCTGAATCAATCTGAAACCAGATGTTTTTGAAAGGATTCTTTGCCACTATGAGATCATCCAAAACTGGACTTTTACAAATACATATCCAATTAATAATAAGAAAACTTCAGAGACACTGGCTCGATTTTCTCAAGAAACTAATCTGGATTCAGATATCACTCTATGAGCCAGCTCTAGTAATACATCCATACTCTCCTAACCACACCACAGAGGACAAGTAGGAAGGAGATTTTCATACCAAAGCTGATTCATTTCAGTATCCAGCTTTGCTCTCAAGAAGCACCTTCTCAGAAATGCTCTGGTACTTTATATCAGCTGGATGATAGGGAAAAATGTACAGTTGCTGAGTCCAGGTCTGTTCAAACAGTGTGTTTGCAGATAGCTTGTAGTTGTTATTTGTGCCTTCCTGCAAGGGAGCAGATTTTATGGTCAGTTCTTCTCTGTGGTTGCAATTCTTGTGAATTAGTCTCTTCATATGGCTTTATTTCTTAGGTGTATTTCTTCAGTGAAATATTGCATCCAATGGCAACATACACATAAAAAAAAAGAAAGAAAAAGAAATATGTTGCCCAGTTAGGTTCAAACAAACTAACCATTTTTTCTAAATTAGATTTGAACCAAGTCTGGAGTCCCACTCTAAGCCAACACATGAAATCTGGTAGAGAAATAGCTGTCGTATTTTTCAGTGTGCTGTGACTGTGTGATGTGGCATTGAGCCGACCTTGCTGAGTTTCTCCCATTAAAGTAAAGCCATTGACCCAGCACTGGGTATGGTGGTAAATACTTCTGCTGCTTTGGCTCTGTGAGAACTGGAGAAATGTCTGCTTTTCTGGAGAATTGTCATTATCTCACCATGACTCAAATACCAAAAGATAAACTTCAGGTTTAGTTTTTCTCTAAACTGACTGTGCTGCTCTCCTGCCAACAGATCTTTTTTGTGTCTGGACTAATAAAATAATATAACATGGCACTTATATTCATTCATAATATAAAACAGGTAGTTCTAGCTCCAAATCTCTGCCTTTCATTCAAATGTTTCACAGCCTGCAGTAGCAGTACAGTCAGCAGGGGTAGTCTACATCATTAGAAAGCCAAGCAAATACAAAAAATCTGCTCCATTTCTACCCATCCATACATTGTCTTTATCACTTACCCAGTTAAGGGTCATGAGGGGCTGAATAGGATGGTTGAGCCTATCCCAGCTGTCACTGGGTGAAAGGCAGAGTGCACCCTGGACTGGCTGCCAGTCCACCACAGGACCAACAGAGACCCAACGCTCAGATTCAAACCTTCAGCCAATTTACGATTACCAATCAGCCTATGAAGCATGTGTGTGCCTCTGAGAAACCAACTGGAGTTATACCACAGACTGTATATGAAAGATTTACTGAAAAGTAACAACTTCCAGGAGGGGAGAAAAAAGCCTTTAAAATTTTTTTGGGACAAAAATCTGAAAACATTTGCAATTTTTTTCTTTTTAAAACAAAATCTATGCATGCTGTTTTTATGTCCTACTAGCCTTTGAAATTAAAGTTAAGTTTGATAATGGCTCAAAATAAGAGACCAAATCAAAGCTTGGGGGTATTTAAAGATGAGCCAGTCTCAATGGACGTTGGCATGTCTGTGTATCATAATCAGAGCTGAGTGCAATGTGTTCCAAGGTAACCTGTTACTGTATTTACATTACATTTTTCATTAATGCAGTAATATGGCACATTATTGTACTAAATTCAGTAATCACATTACAGTTACAGGTCAGTTACTTGCGTTACAAAGGTTCTTCAGTATCTGCACGCTGGGTGGATAGAACCAACAAAAACCAAACATACCTTTTTCTTCCTGCACACTTGCACTACAATCAACTGATTTAAGTTCTTGTCCTGATGAAGAAAATAGCAGAGCAGTCTACAACTTTTGAGAGGTGGAGATATGAACATTATAGTTATTTTCATTGCATGAAAGGACAAAAGTGCAATGGTAAAGTGCAAACTGCAGGACAGAAACAACACTGAGTCTTTGCAAGCATCTGCACAAACAACATGCTAAAACAGACCCAGTAAAGAACCCAGAGTGGTGATATGCTGGGTATATGCTGAGTCTATGCTGACCCCAGACCAGCAGCCAGAGCCTGAGCTTCAGTGGGTAACAAAGGCAGTGATGAGCAGTCAGGCTTGTAGCACTGATGCCTCCATTTCTATCCGTGCATGTTTTTAAGGTGGAGTCACTATGGTGATTGCTTCTAGGTCACTTTGGACTGGTTTTTCTACTTTGTGTTCATATGTAACACTAACAGAAAGATCTTATGTGTCCTCATAGGGATTTGTGTCAGTGTGTGGGACTATAGCTTCAGATTTATATTGTTAGGTGGTAATTACATAATAATTTTAGGTCATGTGAAAGTAACATAACAAATAGTGCAACAAGTTACTTTCTCCAATGAGTAATTAAGTATCGTACTGCATTACTTTTATGAAAAGTAATGAGTAATGAGTAATGTGTAATACATTACTTTTTTGAGTAACAACCACAACACTGAACGTAATGTAAAGTGTCAAAGACATAACAATAATAAAAAAAAACAAAAACAGAAACTGATGGTTTTATACATGAAGACTTGAAATAAACAGTAGAAAACCTGCCTGAATGCTCGTCTTCCTAAACAAAATACAGGAAATTTCATTTGAAAGTGACCTGAGGATGTTGCAATTTGACCAAGAACAATTAGACCCCAGAATGATCACAACAATCAATCATATCCTTTTTATAGCACACAATCTAAGCAGATTAATGTATCTTCTGTGTAATTTGAGAGTTTCAGCTGAGTCAAAGCTGTGTGTGTATAAACTTGTGCACCAAATAAGGCAGATTTCTGTTTGCCTCCTCAAATCAAAGCCATATTTGACTCTCTGTACCGTTGTTCCCAGAAAGAATTTCTGTCTGAATGATACCACGATAGTGGCAAGGCAGCAGTTGGTGCTCTCCTCTCAGCTGTTACACCTGCTGAAGGGCTTGAGGCAGCTACACAAAGGGTGCAGTATTGCTGAGGCCTTTCACCACATGCCTCAGATTCTCAAAGTGCTTCAGTAACCCAAGCTGTCTTGCCATGCCCTCTACCGGGAACATCACGCTGTTTTTGAATCGTGTCTGCAGGCTTTGTGACCAGTCTAACATATGAAGTAGTGAGTACAAGTAAATGTGGGTCAGTCTCTTTAACCTTTGGCTTCCCATTATAGGACCCAAAAGTAGGTGACTTGTAGGTGAAAAGTATCATGCTGCATTGAGTTAAACTCAAGGCAGCAAAGCAAGTCTGAATGAGTCTTAGCTGACCCTAAGCTGAGATCTCTCTCACCCTATGTATAATTCCAGCTTGCCCTGTGGGTGGTCGTTTTGTCCTCCAAGCTCGGGTCCTCTACCAGAGGCCTGGGAGCTTGAGGGTTCTGTGCATTATTGTTGTTCCCAGGACTGCGCTCTTCTGGACAGAGATCTCGGATGTTGCTCCTGGAATCTGCTGGAGCCATTCTCCCAGTTTTGGGGTCACTGCCCTGAATGTTCTGATTACCATAGGGACCACTGTTACCTTCATCTTCCACATCCTTTCCAGCTCTTCTCTGAACCCTGGGTATTTATCAAGCTTCTCGTGTTCCTTCTTCCTGATGTTGCCGTTACTTGGAATTGCAACGTCTATCACTACGGCCTTCTTCCTCCGTTTGTCCACCACCATGATGTCCAGTTGGTTAGCCATCACAAGTTTGTCTGTCTGTATCTGGAAGCCCTACAAGATCTTAGGTTAGTCATTCTCAACTACCCTTGGGGGCGTATCCCATTTTGACCTCGGGTCATACTCAGCTCAGGTCATACTCAGGTCATACTCGGCACAGATGTTCCTGAGGTGGCTGATGTGTGCTCCATTCCGTAGTCGGTATCCGTAGCCAGTCTTGTCAGTGATCTGGCCGAGGGGATTCAGGCCTATGGAGAACAGCAGTGGAGACAGAGCATCTCCTTGGTAAATCCCCCACTTGATGGTGACTTGTGCAGTGGGCTTGGAGTTGGCTTCTAGTGTTGTTCTCCACATCCCCACTGAGTTGTTGATGAAGGCTCTAAAGGTCCTGTTCATCTTTTTAGTTCTAAGCATTCCAGAATCCATGTGTGCTGCATCAAGTCATAGGCTTTCTTGTAGTCAATCCAGGCAGTGCACAGGTTGGTCAATCGGGTCTTACAATCTCGAGTGCATATACAGTCAGAAGTAATCAGGAAGAACTGAAAAAAGGCTTTCTAGTGCAGGTTTGAGATGCTTTACTGGATTACATGTCCTGTGAATGCACTATTTTTGGCAGCATAGTGTGAGGATCATAAGTTCTTCTTATTGAGGAGACTTTGTGGCCTGTGGTGACTTTCACTTCAGCACCCCTCAGTCCAAACATGGCGGGTTAGTGTGGGAATGTAGGCCAGACTTCCTGGATGCATCTGAAAAAAAAAAGAGGCTTCTTTTTGATTCAGTAAGGAATAGCTACTGGTCCTTCTTTTCCACAACTCACTACTCATGACAGCTAAAGTTCACCTCGATTCAAATACTTTTGGTTTGTCAGATATTTGTAAACTTTTAGTTTCAGTCTACTCTCACCTTCTAAAATGCACTTTTGCATTTCCTTCTTCCTGAAAGCATAAGTGGGTTTTGTTTCACACATTTAAGACTGAGGCTGAAACTGGCAACTTTTTTCTCCTAATTTCTCCTCTTCTCTTTGTGGTTGTGTTTATAATGGCTTTAATTGCTTTTTTTTTGTCTGCATGCACCAACCCTAATGACTCCAGACTTTGTTTGGCATTCTCCAAATGCTCACACTCACACAAACAAACAACACACACACACACACACACACACACACACAAAATCACACCCATGGGAGTGTTGCTTGCTCTCACACAACACATTTTCTAAATAGCTTTTATTTTGTTGTCATGTGGAGGGAGCATAGCTTTAATTGGTGTTGCTGGTGGTTGATGGGGCATATTGCTCTGGTTTGGCAGCCTCCATAAACTCTCTCTATCAGCTTGTAAATCTGGCTTTGGAGCAGAGAGCCAGCAGACACACCGGCAGCAGGCTTAGAGGAAGGAGAAAAATGCATGGAGCAGGATCAGCAGAAAGTTAGAGAAAGCACAATGGATGGATAATATAATAAAAAGCATATTTGTCACCTGCACAATTTGTCCAAAAAGAATTCACACAGAAGTGTGTAGCAGGGCTTTTTTTTTTTTAAATGGGGTGTCAAAAGGAGGGACCAAGAGGAAAAGTAATTCATGAGGACTCAGAAAAAAACACCAACCCAAACCACTCAACAATTTTAAGACTGGACATAGCAACTGCTGTCGTGAAAAGTAGGAGATGTGTTTGTTCTGTAACATTATGGCAGCTGCACTGATGCACAAGATGCAACCATGAGGAAATGGAGCTAACAAAGGTCTGGTAAAAGTCATAAAAACATTTTACTCTAATGAGTGGTGCAAGTTAAAAACAAAGTCTTATGAACAATAGTGGGTCACAATCACCTCCAGGGGACTATGCCCAGTGGGGTTTAAATACCTGGGTCTCTCCAACTTTTGGTTTGAGAACTGAAGAGGCCTTACATCTTCAAGAAACAAAAAGAAATCCAGTTACCTTTTTTTCAAGCTCCAGAGATTCCCTCAGTCTATTCATCCTGCATCTTGGCACCCGATATCTGTGTCCAGAAGGAAGCAACCTAAACTCCTGGTGCAGTGGGTGGTCTGAATCTGCCAGGATCAGTCTGGCTTTTTTCACTGACCTCACCTTATGTTCTGTAAGTCAGTGAAGTTGTTGATTCCCAGCAGCTTATTCCTGTTCTTTACATTTAAAAATCTAAACCAGCAGATGAAATTAAAAGTAAGAACAGACTCAGTAAAACAAGAGTAAAACATTTTCATAAATGTAGACTCCACATTAAAACCACAAAGCTTCTGATAAAAGTACATCCTTTGATAAGCCTTTTTATACAGTGAGTCTACATGGGCTTCAAAAGTAAGCCTGTTGTCAAGAATTGTTCCCAGGTGTTTATACTGGTTCACAACCTCCACATATTCCCCCAGAAATAACCACAGGCATGGTAACTTCACTGTCTTTTCTAAAATCAATGACCATCTTGTTTGTTTTGGAAACATTTATCTTTAAAAATTAGGTTTCACACAAGTCAGTGAAATCCCTGACCACTGACTCGTGATCTGGGTCATCACTGCTGAGGAGAGACAGAATTACAGAGCCATCAGCAAACTTTAAAATGTGGCACTGTGGCTACTGGCTGCGACAATCATTGGTATAATAAAATAAATAAAAGAGGTGAAAGAATACAGCCCTGAGGAGACCCAGTAGAAGAAAAGAGGACATTGGAAAGAATGCCATTGACCCTAACACTCTGAGAATGTACAGTTAAAAGTCTATCAAGCAATATATGAGGCCAGAGTAAAACCATAAAAACATTGTCATTTCTTAGCCAAAATATGTGGTTGAATACAGTTAAAAGCAGACAAGAAATCAATAAAAAGTAACCTTGCAAAGGTTTTTGTGCCCTCCAGATGTCCTAAAATAATATTTAAAAGGGTTCCCGTTGCCTTGTTCCCTTGTCCTCCACTCCCCTGCCTGACCTATAAGCAAACTGAAGTGGGTCCAGATTATGTAGTTATATTTACAATTATGCATGGAGGAGGTATACACTAGAAAGAAAATGTGGCTCTGGACAACCCGTTCCCAGAGCCAATTTTCACCCATTGTTATTGGGCGGCACAGTGGTGTGGTGGTTAGCACTGCTGCCTCACAGATAGAAGGACATCTAGGAGGTCTGGCTTTTCTGTGTGGAGTTTGCATGTTCTCCCCATGTCTGTGTGGGTTTTCTCCGAGTACTCCAGTTTCCTCCCACAGTCTAAAGACATGCAGTTACTGGGGTTAGGTTATTTGGTGACACTAAATTGCCCATAGGTGTCAATGGTTGTCTGTCTCTCTGTGTTAGCCCTTCGACAGGCTGGTGACCTGTACAAGGTGTACCCTGCCTCTCGCCTTATGACAGCTGGGAAAGGCTCCATGTGGAGGAGTAGTGGCTCTGCTCTGAGCTCTTTTCAATGACTGCACTTTAGGGAGAGGTCAGCCACGCTTTGAAGGAAGCTCATTTCCACCACTTGTATCCACAATCTCGTGACAATAGGAGAGGGTAGGGACATAGATCAAACAGTAAATTGACTGGCCATCTCTTCACCACAATGGACTGGTGCAGTGTCCACATCCATAAATATTATTATGAACAGAATTGTGACAAAGGGCTGTCATGGCGGAATCCAACATCCACTGGAAACAACTTATTGCTGGCAATGCAGGCCAAGCTCGCTCCAGTCCCCCTTCTTGAAGATGGGACCCACCACCCCAATCTGCCAATCCAGGGGGACCTCCTCAGGTCTCCGTGTGATGTTGTAATGGTGTACCAATCGAAACAGCCCTACAATATCCAGAGCCTTCAGGAACTAAGGGCAAATTTATTCCACCTCAGGGGCCCTGCCACCTAGGAGCTGTTTAACTACCTCAGTGACCTCACTCCAGGTGATCGACGAGTCATCCCACTCTGCTTCCTCTACAGAAGGCATGTCAGTGGGATTAAGGAGGTCCTTGAAGTATTCCTTCCACTGTCTGACTATATCCTGAAGTCAGTAGCACCCCATCTGCACTATACACAATGTGAGCAGAGCACTGCTTTCCCCTCGTGAATCACCCGATAGTTTGCCAGAATTGCTTTAAAGCAGTCTGAAAGTCTCCATGACCTCATCAAACTACTTGCACACCAGATTTTTTGTTTCAGCCACCAGCTGAGCTGCATTCCATTTGGCCTGCTAATACCCATCAGTTGCCTCCAAAGTCCCACAGACTAAGCAAGCCTGGTAGTGCTCCCTTCACCTCAGGTATCCACCATCTGATTCAGGGATTACTGCGATGATAGGCACCAACCCCTTGCAGCTGCAAGTCTGTGCAGCAGTCCCTCCCCTCTGCAAATCAACACCTTATCATGGTGGAGGGGTTTATCCCAGTGATCAAAGGGGCTATGTTGTCTGGGGGCTTTTGCTTCCAAGGCAAATAGGTCCTGGGTGAGGGGCCAGATAAAGAGCAATTCAG
The DNA here is from genome assembly GCA_024447675.2 of Pterophyllum scalare. Classification (NCBI taxonomy): domain Eukaryota; kingdom Metazoa; phylum Chordata; class Actinopteri; order Cichliformes; family Cichlidae; genus Pterophyllum; species Pterophyllum scalare. Next base: position 56,483 of record JAMQGT020012757.1, on the reverse strand, counting down.
ATGACCCTTATGAGACAAGGATAAAAGAAACAGTTTATCCTGCTCAGAATAGGGTTACTGGGGCCCCACCCTGGAGCCAAGCCTGGGGGGGGGTGCTTGAGGGAGAGTGTCTGGTGGCCTGGCCTTAGCCTATGGGGCCTGGTGGAGTGTAGCCTGAAGAGGAGACATGGTTCCACCCTCCTGTAGGCCCACCACAAGCAGGACGTGTCATAGGTGTTGGGCACAGTGTGTTCCAGGCAGCAGCCAAGGGTGGAGGCCCTGGCGGACTGATCCCTGGCTATTGAGGATGGCTATTGGGACATGGAATGTCCCCTCTGTGGTGGGTAAGGAACCTGAGCTAGTGAGTGAGGTTGAGAGATACTGGCTAGATATAGTCAAGCTCACCTTAATGCACAGCATTGGTAAGAGGCGGCGGGCTGGGTTGGGTATCCTTTTCACCGATGGATGAGTAGGTCACTTCCCTGGGCCTGCGGGCTGGGGAAGGGTCCTGACTGTTGTCTGCGCTTATGTGCCAAATGACACAGCCAGAGTACACAGCCTTCTTGGAATCGCTGGATGGGGGAATGACATTGAGACCTGGATTTTTGTGATGAGTTGTGTGATTTGGAGGAACAGTCTGCCTGATCAGAACCCGAGCAGTGTTTTGTTATTGGACTTCTGTGCAAATCACGGTTTGTCCATAACAAACACCATGTTCAAGAATAAGGATGTCCATAAGTGCACATGGCACCAGGACACCCTAGGTCACAGGTCAATGATCAATTTTGTAATTGTATCATCAGATCTGTGGCCATATATTCTGAACACTGGTGAATTGAGCAGCTGAGCTGTCAACTGATCACCGCCTGATGGTGAGTTGGATCAGGTGGTGGGGGAGGATGCTGAACAGACCTGGTGAACCTAAATGTGTAGATTTTTTTTTGTGTGTACTGGGAACAGCTCAGAAAGTCATGTTCTCTAGCTTGAGGCAAGCATCCTTTGATGTGCAGCTCCAGTGCAACTCTGACAGAGCATTCCTCTATGAAGTGCAGCATCATTGGCACAACTCTACAGTTGCACATCTAGGACTCCTGCATGGGACATTTCTTTCTCCACTGCTGGGACAGCAGTGGAAGAAGAAATGGTGAATTTTTTTGTTGTGTATGAGATCTGATCAAATAAATCACTTTTCAAGCACACAACTGAAAGTACCACATGGCAACCATTTTATTTTCATGCACCACTGCAATTCCACACAGAAGTGTCCCCCAGTGGTGATTGGTTATTTTTCTTTATCTACAAGCAGAACACAGCTTGGGCAGTGGCTGAAGCAAAAATTTGGGTGAAGGGAGGAGTTTAGTGATGCTATGGAAAAAGAGTTTTGGATGGCATCGAAGCGATTCTGGCAAACCGTCAGGCGACTCAGGAGGGGAAAGCGGTGCTCCACTATCTATATGTCTATAGTGCCGGTGGGGTGCTGCTTACTTCAACTGAGGCTATAGTCGGACGGTGGAAGGCATACTTCAAAGACCTCCTCAATCTCACTGACATGCCTTCTGTAGTGGAAGCAGAGTCTGAGGGTGAGGTCACTGAGGTGTTTAACCACCTCAGTGACCCTTGTTGGGTCCTTGGTGGGTTCTTGGTGGCAGGGCCCCTGGGGTGGATGAGATTTGCCCTGAGTTCCTGAAGGCTCTGGACGTTGTAGGGCTGTCTCGGTTGACACGCCTCTGCAACATTGCATGGAGATCTGGGGCGGTGCCACTGGATTGGCAGACCGGGGTGGTGGTCCCCATCTTTAAGAAGGGAGACCGAAGGGTGTGCTCCGACTTTCAGGGATCACACTCATCAGCCTCCCTGGTAAGGACTATGCCAGGGTGCTGGAAAGGAGGGTCCGCCTGTTAGTTGAACCTCGAATCCAAGAGGAACAATGTGGTTTTCGTCCTGGTTGCGGAATGCTGGACCAGCTCTTTATCCTCTCAAGGATATTAGAGTGTGTAAGGGAGTTTGCCCAAGCAGTCTACATATGCTATGTGGACTTGGAGATGGCATTCGACCATGTCCCTCAGGGTATCCCGCGGGAGTATGGGGTGTCTGGCCCATTGCTGTGGGCCATTCATTCCCTGTCCAACCGCAGTGAGAGCTTGGTCTGTATAGCCGGCAATAAGTCGGACTCGTTTCCTGTGGGTGTTGAACTCTGCCAGGGCTGCCTTTTGTCACCGATTCTGTTCATAATTTTTATGGGCAGAATTTCTAGGCATAGCCATGTGGTGGAAGGCTTCTTCCTTGGTGGAATCAGAATCTCGTCTCTGCTCTTTGCGGATGATGTGGTCCTGTTGGCTTCATCAGGTGGTGGCCTCCAGCTTGTAGTGGAATGGTTTGCAGCCAAGTGTGAAGCAGCTGGCATAAGAATCAGCACCTCTAAGTCTGAGGCCATGGTCCTTAGGTGGTAAAGGGTCCAGTACCCTCTCCGACTCAGGGACGAGTTCCTGCCCCAGGTGGAGGAGTTCCAGTATCTCAGGGTCTTGTTTACGAGTGACGGGAGAAGAGAGCGGGAGATTGATGGATCGGGGCTGCGTCTGCAGTGATGCGGATGCTGCACCAGTCTGTTGTGGTGAAGAGGATCTGAGTGTAAAAGTGAAGCTTTTGATTTACCGGTCGATCTACGTTCCTACCCTCATGGTAGGTCACGAGCTTTGGGTAGTTACCAAAAGAATAAGCTTGCAAATACAAGCAGCAGCAGAAATGAGTTTCCTTCAAAGGGTGGCTGGCCTCTCTCTTAGAGATAGGGTGAGGAATGCGGCCATTCGGGAGGGGCTCAGAGTAGAGTCGCTTCTCCTCCACATTGAGAGCAGCCAGTTGAGGTGGCTCGGGCATCTGACTAGGATGCCTCCTGGGTGCCTCTTGGGTGAGGTGCTCTGGGCATGTCCTGGGGTAGACCCAGACCAATCTCTCGGCTGGCCTGGGAATGCCATGGGGTCCCTCTGGATGAGCTGGTGGAGGTGGCTGGGGAGAGGGAAGCCTAGGCTTCTCTGCTTAGGCTCCTGCCCCCGTGACCCGGCCCCAGATAAGCGGAAGAGAATGGATGGATGGATGGATCTACAGCTTAGAAACAGAAACAACCTCCACCACACAGGAGCACCTCATAACAAATTATCTCAAAAACCCTTTATGCTACGGGTTCTGGAGTGTCTGGAACATCACAGCTCATCCCCTGTAAAATCAGTACTTCTCCATCACTTGAACATTTTTCAGTTACTGATTTTTCTTTTCTTTTCTTATAACCCACATTCATAATCGCAATTCCAAGTTCAGTGTGTCCTCGCCCAGTGAGGAACCAGCATTCCTCGCCCTTTCAACTGTAGATGATGGCAACTCAGTTGGCTGTTTACCAACAGTGCTTTCTTCCCTTTGGTGATCCACATCTTTGTTTATATCAAGATCATCACAACCCCAAAAAGTTCCACCACAAGAGTCTTTTTTAGTCAAAGGCTGCTTGCCTCAGGCTAGAGAATATGACTTTCTGAGCTGTTCCCAGTACACAAAAAAATAAAAAATAAATCTACACATTTAGGTTCACCAGGTCTGTTCAGCATCCTCCCCCACCACCTGAGCTAGGTTTTTAATTTACCCCCACCAGTTTTTTTACACACTTCCCATTCACTTCAACACTAAGTTACAGGACCCAGAATTTCTTGTACAACTCCATTCAACAACTTCTCCCCTCCTCTGTAATTCTTTACCAAGACAGGTTGACCTACAGTGAAGACCCTGACACGTGGAAAAAGTGGTTCTGTTTTGTTTTGCATTCTCTGAGAAAACTGAGGTCTGATCAATGACAGTTGTGTTCGAACCTGTCTTTTTTAGAAACATCTCTGCTGGAGTTTTTCCTGTTCTTGTGTGGGGCATGTTTCGTTACCCTAAAAGAAAATTTGCAACACAGTGCTCATGTGTCATGGCATGAACAGTTCGATTCTTTTCCAGTGACTTCTTAAGATTTTGGACTAATCACTCAGCTAATCCAGTACTGACAGGGTGGTATGCAGGCAATTTAATGTGCTGCACTCAATTTTTTTTTTTTTTAGAAATGACTCAAACAAACTGAGACCCATTATCTGTTACAACTTCTTTTGGTAACCCGTAAGCAGAAAAAAACTTTCCAAGTGTTTCAATGGTTTTAATTTAAGTAGTAGTATGCATAGGAATAACCTCTGGCCAACTAACATAGGCATCCATCAGTACTAGGAACATCTGCTTGTGGTCCTCATAGCATACTATGCTGCTTTTGGCAAATAGTACACTCACTGACTTCCCGTTCAATACACTCATCTACTGCTGACCACCAAAACAAACTTCTGGTAATGGATTTCATCTTTACTATTCCCCAGTGGCATTCAGCAAGCAACTGGTTTCTGAATTTTTCAGGAACTATGACAAGTAGCCCCCATAGCAGACAACCATCCTCAACAGTAAACTCAAATCTCTGACAATAAGGCTTCAGCAAATCATCCTGTACATGTTTAGGCCAGCCAGTCAACACCAGCTGTTTCACCACCTTCAATACAAGATCTTTGTTTCTTTTGCTATCTCCCTTTCAGTGAGAGGTAACTCTTCAAGGTAAGATACTTTGTAAATGGGGTTTGACACTACATCCACACACTTAATATAGGGGCTACTGCTCAGATCTCTTGTACTGAATCTTGTACTTGTATGCAGCCAGGATTAGAGCCCACCTTGGCAATCTAGCAGCAGCTAGTGTAGGTACACCTGTTTTTGGTCCCAAAATTTTCAGCAATGGTTTGTGGTCTGTCCCCAAGGTGAATTTCCTTCCAAAAAGGTAGTCATGGAACTTCATAACACCAGACATTAAGCCCAGTGCTTCTTTTTCAATCTGAGAGTAGTTCGTTTGGTCTTGGTTAACATTCTTGATGCAAATGCAATTGGTCTTTAACTTCCATCTTTCATTTGGTGACTGATTACTGCACCAACTCCATAAGGAGATGCATCACATGCTAAGATAATTGGCAACTCTGAGCCAAAATGAGCCAAAACTTTGTCAGATTGCAGAGCCTTCGTTGCATTCTCAAATGCATTTTGACAGTTTTCTGACCAAGATCAGTCTGCATCTTTGTGCAACAATGATGACATCAGCTGAATCAGTGGACAGGTTTAGATTAAACTTCCCATAATAGTTTAACAGAGCCAAGAACAACCTAAGTTCAGTTACATTTCTTGGGACTGGAGCCTTTTGAATGGTAGTTGTCTTTTCCTTCATAGGATGAATACCTGTGGCATCAATGACATGTCCTAAATAGGATACACTGTCTTGCATGAATTCACATTTTTCTCACTTTACCCTGAGACTGTATTCTTCAAGCCTCTTAAGAACGTCTTTTAAGTTAGCCAGGTGGCTTTCTGCATCTTTACCAGTTATCAAAATATCATCAACATAGCAGATAACCCCATCCATGCCCTGAAGTACCTGATCCATTATTTTCTGGTGTTACGCCTGAAATATATCTGAAATACGTCTGAAACTTAAGTCTGAAATTCACCAGCACAGAGGCTGGGTCCCGCCTCCAGAACTCCGAGATAGTAGCTGATTTAAAATCTTATTTATCTCACCTGGGCGAGTCTGCACAACGGGATGTGTGCCACTTAATTAATAGCCATCGTTCATTGTTTGCTGACACGCTGTCCCATACATCTGTGTTACAGCACGACATTGATGTGGGGGCTCAGCCCCCGATCAAACAACATGCTTACCGGGTAAACCCCCACCAAACGTGCCCAACTCCAACAAAAGGTCACTTACCTGCTGGAGAATGGCTTGGCTGTTCCCAGCTCCAGTGCGTTGAGTTCTCCTTGTTTGCTCGTGCCAAAGCCCGACAAAATGCCACGGTTTTGCACAGACTTTCGCAAAGTGAACAGTGTCACCAAGCCCGACTCCTACCCGCCACCGCGGATGGAGGACTGCGTGGATCGTGTGGGTTCCGCAAAGTATGTCACTAAACTCGACCTGCTAAAAGGATAGAGGCAGGTGCCGTTGACACCACGCGCATCCAGCATTTCAGCTTTTGTTACCCCGGATCATTTCTTGCAGTACACTGTATTGCCTTTTGGCCTCCGGAATGACCCTGCCACATTCCAACGTCTCATGCACACAGTCCTGGCTGGGGTGAAAGGCTGCGAAGTATATCTTGATGATGTTGTCGCTTACTTTAGCACCTGGGCCGAACAAGTCGAGATCCTTCATCGCATTTTTGACCAGTTGACGAAAGCTTCCCTCACACTAAATCTCACCAAATGTGATTTTGGCTGCGCAACCGTGACCTACCTGGACAAGCAGGTAGGACAAGGGCAGGTGCGCCCTCTATCGGCCAAAATACAAGCAATCCTAGACTTTCCTGTCCCTCACACCAGGTGCGAGCTCCGCCGTTTTCTTGGCATGGCGGGTTATTATCGTGGTTTCTGTTGCAGTTTTGCTGAGGTGGTTGTGCCCCTCACTGACCTCACTAGTGTGTCACGGCCATTCACGTGGTCCCCTGTTTGTATGCATGCTTTTCAGGCTGCCAAGGCCCTTCTCTGTAGTGCCCCTGTCCTGGCCGCCCCGATTTCACTCGCCCGTTTAGTTTGGAAGTGGATGCCAGTGCTAATGGTGCAGGCGCGGTGCTGCTGCAGGAGGACAGGAATGGCATCGACCACTCTATCGGCTACTTCTCCAAAAAGTTCAACACCCAAAAGCTGAAATACAGCACAATCGAAAAGGAAGCCCTCGCCTTATTGCTTGCACTGCAACATTTTGAGGTGTACACTGGGTCCAGCATTTCTCCGCTCCTTGTGTACACCGACCATAACCCTCTCGTGTTTCTCGCCCAAATGCGAAACTCGAATCAGCGACTGATGCAGTGGTCACTCTTGGTCCAAGACTTTAACCTCGAGATCCACCATAAAAAGGGTGCTGAGAACGTGGTAGTGGACACGTTGTCTTGTGGTTTTGACAACCCCCTTTAAAGAAGAGGCTGTGTCTTGGGGAGCAGGGTGTTACGGCCCTGGCCGTATTGTCATCTTTGTGTGAGTAACTGTCTGTGTCCTAGTCTTTTTCCCACAGGACTTGGATGTTCTTGGTGGCCCCGCCTCTTTGCCGGTGGTTGGACGTCCTGAGGGCTTGGCACTCCATCCAGCGACTGGCGATTGGCTCTGGGCACCAGCTGACAGCCAGCTGACAGCTCAAAGGCCCGTGGCAGACGGCACCTATGGGTGGCCGAACTCAGCATGTGTGTGACTTTGCCACAAGTATATGTGTCAAGTATGTTTTCTGTGTGTTTCCAGTGCGAAGCAGAAGGGTGAGCTGCCAATTTCTTTTGAAAACCATTTTCTCCTGTTTTGTTAGTAGGGAGTAAGGGTTAGTGGTTGTCATTTGTTTGTTTTTATTTGGATAGGGTTTAGTTAGTTTTTTTCCCCTGGGATTAGCTGTCTTGTTTGTTGTTTTGGCCTCAGCACACCGGAGCCTATGCCTTCGCACTTTAATAAACTGTTACGCTGTGGTGTCTGATTCGCTTGTGATATGTTGTGATTTTGGGGCTAAGGTAAAAAGGGGGCCGCCTGTTCAGTTTTTGATGTTGCGCTCTAGAGAAGTCCAGAGAACATATCATGAGCGAGGTTAAGGATTTGGGGTCTAAACCTCTGTGGTACCACTACTTGGCGAAACACGTTCCAGCCTAAATCATTGGACGAGGGAGGATGCCACATACGCATGAGTACATCATCCTCAATCCGGTAAATGCAAGGATCCTGGGTGCTGGAGAGCGCAGCACACAAACACTTAGCCACTGAGAGTTCGGACACAAACTCAGCCTTATTGAGGTCAAAAGAGAAACCAGCCTCGGCAGGCAACACGACATCCAGCATCGTTTTCTCTGTGGGATGCCTCTTTTCCTCAGGGCCGTCTAACGAACCAAGAAAAGTGTGGGACAGGTCAGCGCCACTGTATTTACGGCTTTGCACGCGCGTAACAACGCAGGCGGGAAGTACTGGGGATGGATCTGCAGCAGCGCTGGCTGGCACACTAACGTTATCAATGGGGTCGTCAACCACCTCGGCAGGCGGAAAAACCCTTTCTCCGGCCAAATCATTGCTGAGTATTAACGCAACCCCTGGAACGGCCAGACACGGGAACATGCCAACCTTCACCGGTCCCGACACAATAGAAGAGCATAAATGAATATGGGGCTCTCAACACACTCATTTTCAAACCTCACACCAAAACATCAGCCCCACAGAACGAGTCCTTAGAGAAAGGCAACACTGACTGCAGGATAAGGGACTGTGTAGCCCCAGTGTCACGCAGAATCAGTGTAGGCACCTGATCATCCTCTCTCCCTGTCAGCGAAACCATCCCGTTCGTAATGAAAGGTCGGTAGCTGGGCCGTGATTGTTTAGGAGAGGTCCTCCCTTATTTCACGGGCTTGGATGCCGGTGTAGGCTCGCGACATGCAGGCGGAATCGTACCGCGGTGCGTCAACACAAACTCGTCTGCAAGCACAGCGGCTTTTGATAAAGACTCTACCTTTTGCTCATTCAAGTAAACCACTATGTTTTCTGGCACACATCTTTTTAACTCCTCCAGGAGAATCAATTCACGTAGCTGAGCAAAGTCTTTAACCTTACAAGCAGAACACCATTTATCAAACAAGTGGGATTTTTCCCTGGTAAATTCCACATGCGTTTGGTTGGCGGATTTTTCACATGATCTAAACCTCTGACGGTACGCTTCAGGGGCCAATTCATATGCATGCACGATGGTGGTCTTAACAAAGTCATAATCTAGGCTATCGTCTATGGACAGACTTGCACACACCTCTTGCTCCTTCCCCACCAGTTTACATTGCAACAGCAGACTTCACACGTCTCTAGGCCATCGCAGCTTAGTCGCGATGCATTCAAAAGCACTGAAGTATGAATCAACCTCACTCTCCCTAAAAGGTGGCACCAAAGCAATGTTTCTGCTGGCACTGAATTGCTCAGGGACAGCCACAGCAAAACTGGGCACCGGGATGCCGTAAGGGCTCCAGCTCCATGGCCCGTAAATGAAGATGCATTAATTCAACCTCCTTGGCCTTCGTTTGGAGCTCCACCTCCCTCAGTTGCAACGCTAACCGCAGGTTCTCTGTGTCCATACCCGTTTGCAAAAGACTGGCAGGCCCAGAACCCAGGCTGGTCTCGGGAGCCTCCACCCCAGCCGTCACCTGTCCACCGGCATCCTGTGCAGCAGCCTCTGCCCCCCCTTCCGCCTTCAACTATGGGGGCGCACCCCCCACTTTTGACAGGCTGACGATCCCTCTCTTAACCAGCTGCTCAGACAAACACTGCTTCATCTCTGCCTTACGGGCATTTAGCAGCAGTGCTACGTTAAACAAATTCACCACCAGCAATAAATCTGCCTTTGTGCACCGCTCCAACTTATCGAGGGTGCCCCCACCAAAAGAAAAAACTGCCAAGCAAAAAAACAACAACAAAACAGCGCAAACAACACACAAGAGAAAAAAACAAGCGGACGAGCCCCCACTTTATATTACGCCCCGGTCTAGGGGCTAGAGTGCAACATCAAAAACTGAACAGGCGGCCCCCTTTTTACCTTAGCCCCAAAATCACAACACATCACAATTGGGTCAGACACCACAGTGTAACAGTTTATTAAAGTGTGAAGGCGTAGGCTCCGGGGTGAGCCGAGGCCAAAACAACAAACAAAACAGCTAATCCCAGGGGAAGAAACTAACTAAACCCTATCCAAACAAAAACAAACGAATGACAACCACTAACCCTTACTCCCTACTAACAAAACAGGAGACAATGGTTTTCAAAAGATATTGGCAGCTCACCCGTTCTGCTTCGCACTGGAAACACAGAAAACATACTTGACACATATACTTGAGGCAAAGTCACACACATGCTCAGTTCGGCCGCCCGTAGGTGTCGTCTGCCACGGGCCTTTGAGCTGTCAGCTGGCTGTCAGCTGGCTGTCAGCTGGTCCCCGGAGCCAATTGCCAGTTGCCGGATGGAGTGGCGAGTCCTCAGGACGTCCAACCACCGGCGAAGAGGCGGGGCCACCGAGAACATCCGAGTCCTGTGGGAAAAAGACTAGGACATAGACAGTTACTCACACAAAGACCACAATACAGCCAGGGCCGTAACATCTGGAAAATTGCAGGAGCACTTGCAACACCATAGGGCAACCTGTTGTGTTGATACAACCCTGTGTGAGTGTTTATTGTTAGGTAATGCTTAGAGCTTTCCTCCAACTGGACTTGCTGGTAGTCTGGGATAAGCCTAGTTTGGTGAATTTCTGACCTCCTGCTAATTTTGCAAACAGATCTTGAGTTTTTGGGAGTGGATACTAATGCCCTTTTAACCAGGGATTTATGGTGTCCTTGTAGTCTCCACATAATCTCGCACCATCATCCTTTTTAAGTATACACACTTTTAGAGTGGCCCACTCACTGTAACTAGTAGGTGAAATGACCCCTTCCGCCTCCAATTTAATCAGTTCCCTTTCCACAGTTTCTCTTAGTGCATAAGGCACATTTCTGGGCTTATGGAACTTCGGTACTGCTTCTGGGGCTAAATACAACTTGGCTTTAATACTCTTCAACTTGCCAAGCTCAGGTTTGAACACTGATGCATTCTTGGTGCATACAACTTCCACTGTTTCTGGAGCCACTCTGTTCATTTGTGACCAGTCCAGCTTCAACTGGCTTATCCAGTCTCTACCCATCAAAGTAGGGCCTCTTCCTTTTACAACTAGCAGTTTATATTTTTTTAATGGTCTCTTGACATTTTACTTTTGCCACAAATTTACCCATCAGTTGCAATGATTCTTGACTGTACATTTTAAGTACACAATTTTAACAAGTTTAAATGACTTAAATCTGTGCTTCTACAGCTTTTCAGATATCACTGACACTGCTGCACCAAGCTGATATACAAATAATAAGGTTTTACAACATCACCATTACCTGTGTTCATTTCAAACAGATCAAGATTTAGACTGTCTAATGTCAGAACTGGAACAGAGTCAGAGTTCGGTGCAGCTTCCATTTTGCCCTGCACCAAAACATTGCTGCCTACTCTGTCTTCTCTGTTGTGGTGTGACAGGAGTTGTTTGCCATCTCGATCTTCCTGAAACTCGTGAGTGCTGCCTCAATCTGCACGCTGGTGCGGTTTAAGACCTATAACCTCCTTCCTTGCATGAGCAACAGGCTTTGGTTATATGTCCTTTCTTTTTACACTCATGACACTCGCTTTCCTTAAACCTGCAGTCGTTCGGGCTGTGACCTTTTTTCACCGCAACAATAACAGACTAACAGCTGTGCATTTCTCCATAGCTTCACGGTACTTTGCATTAGCTTTCTTGTCCACTACATGAGCCTTGAAAGCTTTCTGTGCAAACTGCTGTGCACTGTCATTAATTACCTCAAAAGAGAGCACCATTTCTACAGCAAGCGACAGCGTCAAGTCTTTAGTGTACATGTGTCATGGCTGGAGCAGGCAAGGCAGGGAGGACCCCAGAGCAGGACGCAGGAATAGAGGTGAACTCAAAAAACAGCTTTAATTAAAGAGGCTGGGCAGGGACAGCTACACCAAAAGAAACTCAAAAAACTGGAACACTTGAAAACTTCAAAACAAAAAGAACACACAGCCGACATCACACAGATGAACAGACGACAAGGACCCAAACAAAGAACAAAGGAAAATCAAGGGCTTAAATACACAAGAGGACTGATGAGGGAATAGAACACAGGAGGGAACACAGGTGAAACAAATTAACCTAACGATACAGGGGGAAGTAAACTAAACACAAAGCACAGGAAACACGAGACTGTCAAAAGAAAACAGGAAGTGGCACAGGGGAACAGAGATGCAGACTTGACACAAGACAAGGACGCAGACCTAAATACAAAACATAACGCTGGGCCACCGGCCCAGGACCATGACAACATGGTGCTGAGCAGGGGATCTCTCAGCTCACTGCTCTTGACCCCACAGACAAATCTATCATAGAGGGCTTCATTTAAGAAAGTCCCATACTTGCATGTAGCCGCTAACTTTCTTAAGCTGGCCACATACTCACTGATCGTCTCGTTGTCTTTTTGGTTTCTCCCGTGAAACTTGCACCTTTCTGCAATAAAATTGGTCTTCGGTACATAGTGCAGCTCTCCTTGTATGTTTTTTCCAACGGTTTATTTGGTGCACATAAATCCATCAACAAGCTATGTGATTGTTTCCCCACCACTGTGAGAAACACCGACTTAGTTTTCACCTCTTAGGTGTCCAAGCTGTTTGCAGCAAAATACTGCTCGAGATGCTCATGGTAGTTGTCAAAACTTTCCTCACTTTCCTTGAAGTGAAAATCTTCTGGCTTTCCATTTTCTTCGCTCCGGTTTGGCGGTTCTTTCACTCACCAAACACTCAGCTTTTTGTTTTACAGTACCGGGTTGCCTCAATGGAGTCGCTCCATCTGTGGACTCTGTGTCTTCCAACTAAAAAATCCCATCCTCGTCGCCAAAAGTTCTGTTGTGTATGAGATCCGATCAAATAAAACACTTTTCAAGCATACAACTGGAAGTACCGCACGGCAGCCATTTTTATTTTCATGCACTGTCGCAATTCCACACAGAAGTACCCCCCAGTGGTGATTGGTTATTTTTCTTTATCTGCAAATTAGCAACAGAAACAACCTCCACCACACAGGAACATCATCATAACAAATTATCTCAAAAACCCCTTTATGCTATGGGTTCAATAATTCTGTGTCTGGAGCACCACAATTTTGAGCTCAAGGTTTCACAGCTGAACTTCATTAAAGAAAGGGCTATGCCAGGGTGGCTGGATCCATCTTTATTATACAGTTTATTTACTCCCTTTATAAATGACCACAAACTGGCCCTTATGGGTACAGTTTAACACAATTTAACACAATGGGTCCAATTTAATTTAGCCAGATTGCCAGATTTTTGAGTGTTTCATTTGATGCACTTTAAACACTTTAGCTCTCATTGCTGGCTAATTTAGGATTACAAAAAAAACCAAACATCCACCTAACATAATTTCCTGCATAGAATAGCCTTCACGTGTTGAAAAAAATACACTTGTGACTTGAGAGTACCAGAAGAAAACTATTTTGTTTCATCCTTTTGTGCCCATCAAACTCACAGAATACTCCACGCACTCAACCACCTGAATGACTCGCATTAGGTATGACAATGTGCCACTGGAACACAAGAGTCACCCATCCATCCTTTTCCAGGTCAGAGGGGGGCTGGAACCTATCCAAGCTGTCATAGGGTGAGAGGCCAGGAACAGCAGGGCTAACCCTGAAAGACAGACAACCATTCACACCTATGAGGAATTCAGAATCACCAATTAACCTAACCCCACTAACTGCATGTCTTTGGGAGGAAACCAGAGCACATAGGGAGACCATGCAATCTCCACACAGAAAGGCCCCAGCCAAGGTGGATTTGAACCCAGAGCCTTCTTGCTGTGAGGCAACAGTGCTAACCACCACACCACCTTGCTACCCACAAGAGTGATTGTTACTGGAAATGGACTTCTGTATGTGTATTCCAATACTATATTAAAAATTATGAACAATTTCATTAATTAGTAACTGTCATTTACAACATTTTTGATCAATCTGCCAGTGATGTAATAAGGAACCAAATAAGCTGCATACAGACAAAATTAAATGAGAGTTCAAGCAGGGAAAATAGACAAGACAGTAACAAAGAGACTGCAACGAGACAGCTGTAGAAACAGAAACACGAATAAACCGAAAGACACATACAGAGAGGAGGAGAGGGAGGGGTGAGAAATAACAGCAGAAGACGATAGAGAAAAACATACGTGTGAATAGCAGAAATTGTAATGAAACAGGAGGGAGTGAGGCAGACAGATGGGGGAGAGGGGAAGACGACATGGTGGGCAGACACGGTGGTCCTCAAACGTCTGCTTGTCCTCCTCTCATCATTCACTCTTCCCGCAGCGTCTCTCATTCCTCTGTCTGAATTGCTGTCCTCCCGTCTGTTTTTGGCTTCCTCAGTGTGTTTCGGATCACTGAAGGACTAGTTCACCTGAAAAAGAAAACTTCACAGTCAAATTCTTCACACTAAACACAAAGTAGCTAATGCAGCTACACTTCCCCTTAGTTCAATACAACAGATATTCATTGATGTGCCACAACATTGATCATCTGATGGGCTCTGACATTTCTGTGATGTGACCTTGACACAAACCGCACATGTAAACCTTGTTCAAACCCCAAAACTTATTGCTCCGTATTGGTAATGAGATTTTATTTGTATTTCATTTTAAAGCTTTTATTTTCAATCCAGTCTAGTTTCAGTTAGTTCACTGAATCTTTTTTCTCTTTTCAGTTTAACTTTCATTGTTTGAAAATGTTGAGTTCAGATTGTCATTTCACAACAGTACAATAGTAGTATTGAACAATACAAATGCAGAGTCGCAGCCATGTAGACATCTCTTGATGGCATATGAGAGAGCAATGCAACATTAGGTGGTTTTTTAATGTTGCATGTAGGCAACCTGAGTTATTTTTGTGCTTCGAGTTGCCACCTATTGACAGCATTAAGATTTATCAGTAGAAAAAAACAAATAATTTCCTTGCTAGAATTTCTGCTGCTTCCTTTTATATATAAAATTTCAGCATAATTGAATTTGAAGTCACACACCTTACACTCCCAAAAAAGGATGGGAAAAAACCCAGCAGAAATTCATCAGCCCTAACTTGTGAAGTTTGCAATTATTTTTACATTACAGCTGTTGCTAAACTGCAGGATGGAAGCATCTTGTTTTGTGTGTGCACATAGAAAGCACATCAGTATTTTGCTTTCATAGGAAATCCATATCAGTGCACCACAGGAAAATGATTGAGAACTTCCAGAAAGTGAAGTCACAGCTCAGTATGGAGGGCAGAGGACCCAGGGGAGGAAAGCAGTGTGGGAAATGGGCTGTTCCTGTCTTTCCATGTCTTTGTTCAATCATTTGTCTGCCTCTCTTCATCCCAACAGCAGTTTCAGAAGGAAAGATGGAGGCAGACAGAAGGAAGTTATAAGGGACTTTTGAGTGGAATATGAACATGTAAAGTTTTTGTTTGTGTGTATTTTGAAAACTTTTTTGGATTCTAATAAACTCACAAAAAAGAGAAAGAAGGCAGAACACGAAGCCAGGGATACTTTTTTCAGCTTCACTGATCCTCCCACCTTCTCCCTTAGCTACCACTCTGCTGCTCCTGCTAACTTAGGAGGAGGAGAAGGAGGAGGACGAGGGATGCAGGGAGAGTACACCTTACCTCCCTCCCTCCCTTCCTCACTTTCTTCCTCCCTTTCTCTGTCTCTCCAACTCTTCACTCCACAGCAGCTCTCACCAACACACCACAACACACCACCACTGTGTCTGGCTGGCTGACACACACTTACACATCCCAACACACACGCACGCACGCACGCACACACACACACACACACACACACACACACACACTCACTCACACACACACACACACACACACACACCTATACATGCACACACAAACACATACACACACTAAGTGGCATCCTAAACACAGACTGAGACGACCTTAGACTGCTGCAGGCGAGGTGAGTGGGTAAATATTTGAAACCTCCTCCAATGTGTGTGCATGCTTGTTTGTGAGTGTGTGTGACTGTGTTTATATTATTTTGAGAGTTGTGTATTTTCTGTTTTGTGTGTTCTTGTGTGTAACTGTTTGCATGTCTGCATGCGCTGGTTTGCCTCTGGCCTGTGCTCTGTGTGTGTGTGTGTGTGTGTGTGTGTGTGTGTGTGTATGTGTTTATGAGACACACCAGAGCCAATGAGACTTGTGCTTTGCACCAGACCAAAACAAATCCACAAAATAATGCTGACTCTCTTTCAGAGGAGTGTGTGTTTCTGTGAAGGCATGCATGCATGTGTGTGTGTGTGTGTGTGTGTGTGTGTGATCCTGGAGAGGCCCAAGTCTGTCTGGAAACTTGTCAGCTGTTGGGAGGTGTATGTATGTGTGTGTGTGTGTGTGTGTGTGTGTGTGAACTGGTGAGGCAGTTCGTGCCAGTGCTACTTGTCAAACTGTAGTTTTTTCTCTTTTGTGCCTCTAAACTGCTGTTAGAGGAATAAAGTCTCCAACATGTTGCCTGTTGAGTTTCCTTTAGGAAAGTTAAATTTTAGGACATTATTAAAGTAAGAATAACTTCAGAAAGTAAGTTAAATATCACGGCTCCATTTTATCATGTAAATGTCTAAAAGCATTTATTTGGTGGTTTACCATTAAAAACACAGATGTAAAAGTTCAGATTAGATTAAATATACATACTATAATCATTGTTTAACCCGATAATATCCACAAAATTGCCAGTGACCTATTAAGGGTTAGGTCTAGGCAACCCTTTTATGTGGAATTTTTACTTATTAGCATATAATAAAATAAAAATACATGGTAAGGTAATATATTCTAGTTTCAGAAAATACTTGCCTAAAGTATGAGGCTAAAATATGACCTAAGGGGTTTACCTACTACCAAATGATTATATGAACGCGCAGAGTCACCAGCCCAAACTTTGGTGACTCTGAGGATTCATATTGCCTGTGTTAATCGAGCCCGTGTTTTGGATTAAAGCAAACAGAACTTTTTTGCAAAAAAAAATAAAAATAGTTGTTGATGAATGTCCATTAGAATGATTACTTTCTTGGTCCCCGGATTACTAAGACTTTGGAGAACCATTTCCTGCGTGTTGTTCTCCCACTCTCCCTCCCCTTTCCCCTGCTTGCTCTACGGTCCTGTACAAAATAAAGGTGAAAAAGCCCCCCAAAAATAACATATTCTGATGGGGTCATTATCAGAAAGCAGTTCAAACAGATAAAAAAAGGTCTTTAACATGCCAGCTCCACAGTACAAAGCAAATGTTATGTTGAACTGAGCTTGTGAGAACAGAGATGTTTCCTTGATGTTTCCTGGGGGTGGTGGGGTGGTGGTATTATAACCTTATTTGGGGGGAAAAGTCAGCAAACTTTTAAAGTGTTTTCTGTCAGATTTGACTTGACTCTCCGTAAGCTGGAGAGGGAATGGCGTCTTACTAAAGTAGAAGATGATCATTTAGCCTGGAAAAAGAGTTTGTTGCTCTATAAAAAAGCCCTCCGTAAAGCTAGGACATCTTACTATTCATCATTAATTGAAGAAAATAAGAACAACCCCAGGTTTGTTTTCAGCACTGTAGCCAGGCTGACAAAGAGTCAGAGCTCTGTAGAGCCCAGTATTCCTTTCACTTTAACTAGTAATGACTTCATGGATTTCTTTACAAATAAAATTTTAGACATTAGAGAAAAAATTATTCAAAACCATCTCCAAGATTTATCTTCATGTTCGGCTGCTTTCAGCACTGCTGGTATTTGTTTAGACTCTTTGGCTCCAGTTGATCTTTTGGAGTTAACTTCAATAGTTACTTCCTCCAAACCATCAACATGTTTATTAGATCCCATTCCTACTAGACTGTTCAAAGAAGTCTTTCCAATTATTGATGCCTCAATCTTAATATGATCAATCTGTCTTTATTAGGTGGCTATGTACCACAGGACTTCAAGGTGGCTGTAATTAAACCGCTTCTTAAAAAGCCATCACTGACCCAGCTGTCTTAGCTAATTATAGGCCAATCTCCAACCTTCCTTTTCTCTCCAAAATCCTTGAAAGAGTAGTTGTAAAACAGCTAAGTGATCATCTGCAGAGGAACGGTTTATTTGAAGAGTTTCAGTCAGGTTTCAGAATTCATCACAGTACAGAAACAGCATTAGTGAAGGTTACAAATGATCTTCTTACAGCCTCTGACAGTGGACTCGTCTCTGTGCTTGTCCTGTTGGACCTCAGTGCAGCTTTTGATACTGTTGACCATAACATTTTATTACAGAGATTAGAGCATGCCATAGGTATTAAAGGTACTGCACTGCAGTGGTTTGAATCATATTTATCTAATAGACTCCAATTTGTTCATGTAAATGGGAAGTCTTCTTCCTACACTAAGGTTAATTATGGAGTTCCACAGGGTTCTGTGCTAGGACCAATTTAATTTACATTATACATGCTTCCCTTAGGCAGTATTATTAGAAAGAATTGTATAAAATGTCATTGTTATGTAGATGATACCCAGCTTTATCTATCCATGAAGCCAGATGACACACATCAATTAGTTAAACTGCAGGAATGTCTTAAAGACATTAAGGCCTGGATGACCTCTGATTTCCTGCTTCTAAATTCAGATAAAACTGAAGTTCTTGTGCTCAGTGCTACAAATCTTAAAAACATGGTGTCAAACCAGATACTTACTCTGGATGACTGGATTGAGCAGGATATGTCCTTCAATGCACATATTAATCACAATCCACATATTAAACAAATATGTGACTGCTTTTGCAATATTTCTAAATTAGAAACATCCTTTCTCAGACTGATGCTGAAAAGCTAATTCATGCATTTATTACTTCTAGGCTGGACTATTGTAATTCATTATTATCAGGCTGTCCTAAAAGCTCCCTGAAAGACCTTCAGCTGATCCAAAATGCTGCAGCTAGAGTACTGACAGGGACTAGAAAGAGAGAGCATATTTCTCACATATTGGCTTCTCTTCATTGGCTCCCTGTTAAATCTAGAGTAGAATTTAAAATCCTTCTCCTCACATACAAGGTCTTGAATAATCAGGCCCCATCTTATCTCAAAGACCTCATAGTACTGTATCACCCCAATAGAGCACTTTGCATGATCTGTCTCTTTTCATTCACCTCTTTTCACTCTCTTTATATCCCACTCTGCATTTAATCATTAGTTATTATTAATCTCTTGCTCTCTTCCACACTGTGTCTTTTGTCCTGTCTCTCTCCCCTCAGCCCCAACCGGTCACAGCAGACGACTGCCACTCCCTGAGCCTGGTTCTGGGAGTTTTTCCTTCCTACTGTCGCCAAGTGCTTGCTCATAGGGGGTCGTTTTGACTGTTGGGTTTTCTCTCTGTTATTGTAGTGTCTTTACCTTACAATATAAAGCACCTTGAGATGACTGTTTGTTGTGATTTGGCGCTATATTAATAAAATGTAATTGAATTGGTGATTCTATATACACAGTCTTCAAAATAACTGCCCCCAAAATGTCCTGAGTTGTTTAAAGATGGATGCAAGAATTGCTTCTAGAAGGATTGTAATTTCATTTTCCCATCCAACCTCAGTTCATCTAATGGTGAAAGTTTTAAATGAAATTAGATTCAACTTTATTATCACTGTACACAAGTATACAACGAAAGTGGCTGAATTTCCATCACAAGTTCTTTTTACATACCAATTTCCTCCTTACAATATAAAGCATCTTGTGCCTAATGGAGATGAACTCAGCCTGGTTATTTTCCCGAGAAAGCCAGCTCTGAAAAGTGAATCACTAAATAAGTCAGAGTTCAAGTATGAGCAATTTAACGCTGCCTCTGTTTGTCCCAGGAGTATCTAAACTCTGCTGACCCATCTTCAACTTCTCAGCCTTCCCTATTCATCCTTTAAGTCTTTCCTTCTTTCTCTTTCTCTCATTCTTTCACTTATCCATCAGTGTTGGCTCTCTTGGTGACTTTTTCCTTTTCCTCAAGGGGAGAGCCTGGATCCTGTTTCAGCTTTGCATGTGCATGTGCATATATATATATATATATATATATATATATATATGCTATATGTGATCAAGAGAAAAAGGGGAGTGGAAATATATCTATCTATATCTATCTATCTATCTATCTATCTATCTATATATATATATATATATATATATATATATATATATATATATATATATATATATATATGTGATCAAGAGAAAAAGAGGGGAGTGGAAAAGCAGTGCTCAGTGCATCATGGAAAGTCTGCCAGCAGCCTGAGCTTCTACAAGTACTGTGCAAAGATTTTGAGTCACTCCTCATTACCTCTACCAAGGCGGCTATGTTTTTTGGTTTTAGGGTTTGCATGTGTGAATGTCTGTACGGTAAAAATGATAAAAGTTTTGACTGAATTCTGATAAAACTTTGTACGGGTGTAGAGTTGGGTCATGTCAACAAACCATTAAAATTTGGCCTACATCCACCAAGGTCTTAAAGTTCGACCTCATGATTTAAAAGTCCAAAATTGACAAAAAAGCCTTATAACTTGTGTGCATGTGGAGAGTAAGGTATAAAAATCTCCTCCAATGTCATTGTACATTTGATATAATGTCAAATAAAAGCATTCTATTCTATTCTAAAATTGAAATTATTGTGTCACATTTGACCTCTGACCTCTCCTTCAAAGTCAGCAGATTTCTTCTGGAATGCCAGGCTATGGTGATATAGTCAAAATGAAGACAGTCTGCGGTGAACTTGGGTTTCTTGGCAGCACCAAACTATCAGATGTGTACAAACCAATCTTTGAGTGTGACCAAGTTCTTGCTGCAATGTGTATGGCAAGGGTGATAGATAGATAGATAGATAGATAGATAGATAGATTACAGGGAATATTACAGACAGAACCCCACTGTAACCAGTGCCTAACATATCCCTCATTACAATAACAGAAAAACAGTTTTAAAACACAATGTAAACAATAACTAGCAAACTGTTTAATCATCAACCTTTGTCCCACTTATTGAGCAATTGATTTTGAGCACAACGGTATCCATCTCCTCTAGAACACTTTCAGTGATTCTGCATTATATTTATAATACAGGTGGCCAACAGAGACTGGAAAACATCCAGTATTAGATTTAGATACAGTACTGGTCTGATATATTACTTGACACATAAGATATTTCTTATTCAGTGCAGCCTCTCAGGGGACAGACTACTGGTCTCCGTCTATCTGCTGAGCCTGCCAGCACTACATAAACAAAATGGCAAGGCGAGGGGCCCCAGGGGGCCTCCAGGGTGGGGACGGCTCAGGGGTGAGCGAGGGAAAGCCAGGGAGGATGAGGGACTGTTTACTTTTGTCTTCTGTGGCTGGTCGCCTGGGAAGTGACAGTGGCGGGAAGGAGGAAAGAGGAAGGCCCTGTCTGGATTATGTGTGTGCAGGTGTGCGTGTGCCTGCTAATGCTTGTTTCTCTTCAGGTACAAGGTATTACTTCTACCTCTGTGAGGACCAGATGTGTTTAGTTATAATAGAGCCTGTGACTCATGGTGTAATTTCCAAACATTTACCACGCAATGCAACTAAATGTTAAGGTGAAATTTCTGTACCAAATATACTTTCTTAGACAAGGAAGTAAGAATGGGCAGTTTTAAAAGGAAAAAAAAAGAAAAACAAGTTATTTCGTAAGTACTTTTTGTATTAAGGGCCAGTAAAGGTACAAAAAAGGATACTGGCTGCCCTTTTCTTACATATATATCAAGAGTTTGTAAAAAGGGATACTCCTGCCAGTTTTAGTGGACAAAAGGGGGAAAAAAAATTAGACCAACTGAACTGACACATTACTAGAATGATTTATCATGAGAAAACACACAATTACACAAAAATGCAGTGACTTTATTTTTTAACTTGTGCTTTTAGCCTTTCAGGGGTCCTCTGTAGTTGAACAGGTATCAGGATATATTGCAGATTACTGTATTGCTGTATTGCTTGTGATAAAATTTTTGTCAAGAACAGATAAAAATGTGGGACAAGGATTGTAATTACTACAGAAATCCACTCTGTAAACAAGAGTAGCCTACATTAGTGATTTTGGATACAGCCCCCATCCCCTCCTCGGTGACATCCCACAGCTACGTCATGTAGATGTGTTTCTGCAAAGCTCAACGAAATACCCGCAGACTACCAATACAAGGTTCTTTAGATGGTCAGGCAACTGTGAGAAGGATGCCTTCAATAATGACGAATATCCACCTCCCATTGCTACTTAATCAAAAAAATTTTTTTTGAGAATGAAAGCACAGCCTGTTTACCAATCATGCACTGTCCTGAGATAATTTCCTGACCCCCTTTTTTTGTTTCACTATCCCCTTCCTCCATCCTGTATAAATGTCATACCTTGCCCATGTTGGCAGAGCCTCCCAGACCAACCCCAGCTAGCAGAAATGTCTGGGCCTAATCTGGGCTATTTTGACACTGATTGCTCAGTTATTGCACTGGCAGATGTTGTGGGCCAGACGTCATTGGGTGGGACCTGTGGTGATATAAGGCGTACCTGTGGCTAAGTTAGGGCTGCCAAACTCTCCCTAATTCAAGACTGTCTGTCAAACCCAGATGTGTCCCACAGAAAATTGTGGAGCACACTTGGAAACTTTGGAACAGCAGTTTAGGTGATTTCCTCAACAAGTGTCAGATATGACTAGTAGCTGACACCATTATAACTACAATAACCAATCATAGCAGCACATCCAAAGGGACACCAGTCTTTGACATGTTGGCTAGTTCACTTTGTCAGGGGGCCAGTTAAGGGGGGTTTATTTTTAATTTAGACTTGTGTGTAGGTTAGTATCATTGTGTGAATATGTGTAAGCAGCAAAGAGGGTGAGTTGGAGAAAGTGATTGACTGTATTTGAGTGCGTACATTTATGCTGGGATGTCTGCATACCTGTACATGCACAATAGTCAGTGTGTGTGTGTGGAGTCACGCCACTGGCTGAGTGCATACACATGTGTGTGTGTGTGTGTGTGTGTGTGTTTGGCAGCTGGCTGGACTCCAGCTGTGTCTGGTTGGATAATGAAGTCCAGGTGCTGCTGTGCCTGCTTTAAGACACCTGTCACCAATATTTAGTGCCAGAGAAAGCCAGACTACAAACAGGGGCTAGACGTGCTGCTTGCTTATTTTAACAAGGCTGCCTAACCGGACCTGAGGAGATGGGATGTACTATGAACTCTTTCCTGAAACTTGATGTGTACATGAACGTATATGTCTGCATACGTGTTTCCAGAACTCATTCAGCTCCTTCTACTTCTGCTGATTCACATTGTTGTCCTGCAATGTAGGTTCAAAAGGTACAAGATGTGAAAGGATTTTAGTTTTCTATATTCAAAAACTCAGAATCTGTTAATATATATTTGCAACATTTATTGGCGAATAAAGATCATTTTATGATTTAAGTTAGAGCAAAAACAAGACAACAATACAAAAACTATATATATATATATATATATATATATATAGGCAGCACGGTGGTGTGGTGGTTAGCACTGCTGGAATAAAATCTAGAAGGTCTGGGTTTGATCCCAGGCCTCTCGCAGTGTGGAGTCCGTGTCTGTGTGGGTTTCCTCCGGGTACGCCAGTTTCCCCCCACAGTCCAAAGACATGCAGTTACTGGGGTTAGGTTAATTGGTCACTGAAAACTGCCCATAGGTATGAATGGTTGTCTGTCTCTCTGTGTTGGCCCTGTGAAAGGCTGGTGACCTGTACAAGGTGTACCCTGCTTCTAGCCCTATGTCAGCTGGGATAGTATGGAATTGTATTTAGGTTAAAAGTCACGCGTGAGCAAAAACACATTCCGCGCAAATAATTTAATTTCACGGGCGTAGGAATGCAAAGAAGCCAGTGCACAGGCGAGATTGTCTGCTGTGCGCGCGCTGCTGGGTGACTCTCTGCGTGTGGAACAAAATTCTACGCGCAGAACAAATTTCTATGTGAGCGAAGAAACAGACTTTTAACCATCCAGGGCGGAGCCCAAAGCATTCTCAAGCCCTCACATGATTGGTCACTTTTAGATCGATCACGCCCACAAGGCGAGGGCCTTAACTTTGATTGATTGAGTGTTGTAGTCAAGACCACCTAACCCAAGACCAAGACAAGATGAAGACCAGAGTGTATTGTGAAAGATGATCAAAATCACTTCTCAAATTGATCTGAAAGATCCACATTCCCATAAAAACACCTAGATATTAAACACTCAGAGCTGAAAAAAATTTAACCATATTTATTTAATACTCCTGGGTGACTTCCATCATTTATCACAGAATGTAAAACAATTATTTATAGTTCATCACAATAGTCTTTACTTTTCTCTGCCTTTCATAAACAATACATAAAGTTATGTTGTTTTTAAACCAACAACAATCTTTGTAAAAATGGATGTTATTTCAAAACCACATAGCTAAATGTGTAAAACTGAAAAAATGCCGAACACTCATTGACAGTAAGAACTAAAGCCACAAGTTTTTCTCTTATACAGATTAAAGCTGCAGTATGTAACTCTTATTTTAAAAAAATTCAGTTTTTTACATATTTGTTAAAACTGTCACCATGTTGCGACAGTATGAGACAGATAATCTGTGAAAAAAATCGAGATCCTCCGCCTCCTCCCTGAGTAACTATTGCTATCTGTAGAAATGCACTGCTCCCGGTCAAAAACAACCAATCAGATCCAGGAGGCAGGGTAAAACAAGGTAGTTACTGTCGATGAGCCACTCACTGATCCACGCTACACACTGGACTAGTGGTGGAGAAACAACTTACTTATCCAGCCGTCGTTGGTGGCTATGCTAACTACAGGAATATGCTAGGCTGAATTGTCATCAGCTAATACTAATTAGTAAGATAATGCTACTTGCTAAATGTCGCTGAATGATGCCGGCTCAAGGTGCATGTCAGGTATAGGTTCAGAGAGGATTTTCGGTTATGGACCCACGAATCTAGAACCCTGAATCGGGACCCTACAATTACGGGATGCGATAGAGTGGAACTGAAGTTTGTTGCATCATAATTCAGAAGACGTCCTATCGACTAATATAAGAGGCACCACCAATGGGTACTGCAGAAATCACTTAAGAAGCATGCACAGCCAAAACCTTAAGCCTGTTAAATGTTATCGATCAACTGGTATCAAAGGCATTGCCTATGCTCGAAGATCAAGCCACCATATTGATGAGCAGAACACTATCACCT
Source organism: Pterophyllum scalare (assembly GCA_024447675.2). Classification (NCBI taxonomy): domain Eukaryota; kingdom Metazoa; phylum Chordata; class Actinopteri; order Cichliformes; family Cichlidae; genus Pterophyllum; species Pterophyllum scalare. Next base: position 31,564 of record JAMQGT020012757.1, on the reverse strand, counting down.
TTAATGCATCAGAAGCCATTAACAACATCTTACTGGAACTGTAGACTTTCAATAGAGCAGACCTTTCAGTAGAGTCCACTGCTGTTGAAAGCCAATACTTGAAAAGGACTTGCTGAATACTAGTAGAATTGGATAGTAAAGATCTGAATTGACTAATCTGCAATTTTCTACTAATAAGTTCATTAACAAATCGGCAGCTTAGGTGGTTAGACTTCTTTAATAGGAACAGTTACCTCAGCATGTTTAAAATAAAGTGGAACATCGACCTTGACTCAGTGAAACTGTTAAGGTGGATCGAGCAGCAATGAAGGACTCTATATCAGTGATGCAGAGTCCCAAGCAGTGACAGAAGGAGGTCCAACTGTTTCTCAGCAAGGAGCATAATAAGAGTTTCATCTTACAAGTGCTGCTGCTTTAGATGCTAGAAAAAGGTTTCCTTTCACTCCACCTGAGCTCACTGTCTCAGTAAAGGCTCCGCCTCTTTGTACTTGGTGCATGTGTGCAGACAGACTGCTGCTGTTGTGTTTTTGTTGAAAAAATGGGGGCTCCTTGCACATGCCTGCAATGCTGTAATGTTTTTTATTCACAAGCATCCTCCAGATTACATTTCTACTGCAGGTCTATTTTTAGGCACTAATTAGGGATTAAAGCATAAAATACATTTTGAAGGAACCCCTCTGTACTGAAGGGGGGTGGAGAAGGGGGGCTTCCTGCACAGAACGATTGCTAGTGCTAATGGCAGCCCTCGCTAGCAAACAGTGGTTATAGTGATCTGTTCTGGTGGCTACAGCTGAGGTAAAGAAAAAATAACAGCTGACATTCTCTGCACAACAGGTGCGCAAACACAAACACGCACACTCACAGCACAGAGCAGCGGGGCATGGAAAAACTTGTCAGTAATGATCCACTAAAATCCCGAGTCCTCAATGTCCGAGACCAAGACAAGACAGAGTACAAATGCGGTCAAGTCCATGATTGGCCTCGAGACCATCAAAAAGTGGTCTGGAAACCAAGACTGGTCTTGAGTAATACAACACTAGAAGAGCAAAGGGAATATCTGACACTTCATTTGTAAATGAACACATTCCAGTTTCTGAAAATTTGAGGATTTAGTATGTGGCAAAAAAACCAAAAAACAAAAAACAAACCTACATGGGCTACCATTGACCTGGTGGATATTAACAAGTTAAATTATTATATCTATATGGGTGCTCCCCTTCACATTGCTCTGACCAGGTAAATAGATGTGGTCCATGGGTTACATCGTGAGCATACATTAAAGGTCTTCTGGTGTATAATAAGCTCAGATAAATATTAATGTGAACACTGGCAGGACTCAACAATCATACTTTATATATATAGTTGTTAGCAATAAATAATGATGAGGAGTCTGTAGGGGGAATTAGTAGTATAAGGCACGAGAGCTGCGGTGTCACAGAAGATTATTAGGTAAAGGTATAAAAGGCCAGTCAGCATTCAAAATGCATATCAACATGAATTTGCTTACACCCAATAAAAATCCTGTTCTAGAGGAAATCGGACATAAAAACAAATACCCCCCCCCCAGATGTTTTCACCATTCAGGGTCACCCACCAGCCAAATACCTCCGTTACCACTGTCCCTCACCTCCAAGTCAAAGTCTTCTGAGGTCATCATGTCCCCTGTCATCTTTCCTACTAACCGGTCCTTCTCCTTGCTTTAAAAAAGGATTTTTTAAATATATAAAATGCACATAACCTCAAATTAACACAGTACACAAGTTTAAATACCAAAACCAACTTCAGTTTCTTTAGTTGAGATTTTAGATCAGCAGTTTCACATGAATGACTTCAAGGCTGCAGTAATCTGTATTTTTATAAGGAAAACTGATTCTGTCAATTTAATGTGAAACAGGTCTTTTGTAGTCACTAAACCACAGTAAAGGCTGCAGTTCCTTTACTTTTTTCACCTCATTGTTTTGAACATGATGATTTGGTTCACTCTCATTGCTCTCATTAACCTAATTTGCATCTGCAACAGGGAGCTGTTTTTAGGGGGAAAAAAGAGAGGAGTAGAAAAAAAATCACTATCTTCACAGGCAGTTTGTCACTAGCTGATGAACATAATGGCACATTTAACTACTCATGAGCCAGATACTTCTCTGGGATGTGGGCGTTGCAGACAAACTCAGTATTTTTTGTTAAAGCTTTCACTTAATCAGCAGTGTCACTGAGGTGATTTTATGTCAATATTGTGTTTACAGCTTGTTGCGTGATGAGTGTGAGATTGGCTGTATTTACTCTGATTCATTATTAAGTTATTAGGAGTACCTGAAAGCACTCACCCAACCATCTAACACAGCGGCACCAAACCTTTGTCATTTTCACATTCCCCCACAGGCCTGTCAGATGGGCCCTTTATTAACACCAACTCTCGTGTTTGTTTGTTTTTTTAATTAAAATTGACTCTATTTAACAAAAGTGGACATTGCTAAAATACTTGTCAAATTAGATCAAACTGTTTAGGTCAGTTTGAACTGAGCCGTTTTATTAGTGTTGATTCATAGGTTCATTTCATTAGTGTTGGTTTAAAAATATCCATTAACTACTCAGCCACTTTCTAAACTGCTATTTAACCATTTCTTAATCACATTCAGCTTTTGACCACAGCTTATCTATTTTAATCATTCATGCATATCTTCAGGCTGTCTGTTGCTAGTTTTCTATTACCCCCAATTAACCTTTGTGCTGAAAGTTCACTGAAAATTTCTTTTTTTCTTTTGTTTTCTTTGAGCTAATCTTTTCACATTCCTGCAAGCCTATGTAAAAGGAGCCCCCGTGTTGGTTCTTGTACCCACTGGTTGGGAATTCCTGATTTCCAGCCAACTAAACAACAAACAGCAAGTCCACAACTGACCCATTAAGCTGCTGCATGACCTTTTCAAATGCCCAGAGTCATCAGTTGCCTTACAGAGAAACACTCAGTCACAGCAAAATAGGGCAATCCCTTAGCTGATCCAGTCTGTCAACAAAATTAGTTCTAAAATAAAAAAAATAAATAGTTTGTTTTCTCATACCTTGTATAGTTTGGTTGAACCCCCCCCCCTCCCCCAAATGAACTGCCCTTCTTCGGTCGTCCTCTTTTTCGGCCCCTTTATTCCTTTTCCCTTCCTTTTTACTCTGGGAATTCTTCTTTGCTCCAAGACTCACCAAAGGTCCCTTTGTGCATGTTTAATGATGCATGCAAATGCAAATAAAACCAAAGATATCCCTGAATATTGCTCCTAAACCCTGAGGGAACAAATAGCAAGTGGCGAACAATATCTTCCTACGTCTAGAGAGAATAATTTTTAACCCCTATCCCCAGGTTGGAAAAAAATACATACATAAAATCAGTTCAGTAGCAGAAAGCAATTATGCCTCCCTCTCCAGTTCGTGTGTACAACAAACTCTTTCATTGATCTGGTGATAATTACCTCAGTCACATCATAAAGCACCTGGAACAGATTGGTGGCTCAAATTATCGATTACCCCTGGGCTACCCTTCATCGTTCATTGTATTGCTGCTATACATTACTTGATGAGATCTGCTTTGCCGTGCGTCCCCCTGTATTTTTCATTGGCACTCTGCAGGGATACATCGACAAAGGGTTTGGTGGTCGAGACCACTCTTTCAAAGTCATTTGTCATCCGTTTTTAGTCTTCAGTCTGCGAGCCACTCCAAAACCAAGGTTAATCTACAGTATATTTACCAGTAGCTAGCACATATACCTCCACCCAAGCACCAGAAAACACATTTAATCTCCAACAGTTTTAGTCCAAAAATGACCTTTCATTCCTGGTTGTAACTTGAGGCATGCCCTGGCAAGCACCAGCTGCGTCTAAAGCTTCAGTGCACACCTTCCTTGAGGCATGTCCATGTGTGACCCTGAAACCTCTGCCCACTAGCAACACATAGTCGACTAGCTAAGTCCCCAGCCACAGTCATAGTAACTGCACAATCTCTTCTGAGCCATGTTCACTTGTTGGCAATAAATAATGAGATTGCAATTTTGGCACCAGTTTTTTGTCTTTGAGTTTTTCCATAAAGCTTACTCGAAAGTGTCACTGTTCTTTTACAGGCCTTATGTTTTTTTATAAGGCTCAGCTTGTTTCTAGTGAAAGGAGAACAGCAAGAAAACACACAGGAGATGCTCTGCTTTGTTACTGAGTCTGTCTTAGCTTTGTGGCTGTCTAGTTATCAAAAGAACAGTGGCTCCTGGCATTTCCCCGGATTCCTCTTCCTTCAAACATGATGAAAATACATCAGAATTTGAACTATAAATGGCAAGACATATGGAGTGAAGTCTGTGGTTATGAACGCTTGCAAACTTTTCTAACCGGGTTAGCACTGAGAATTGTTGACCTGCGATCAACTAATTTAATTTAAAGTTAGTCGTTTTACTATAATAGATTTATTACTTACAAATGGATTAATCAGTAGGTCAGCCATAAACAGCAACCTTTAATTTGTAAGCCCACGCTGCATTTTTTTTAAAAAAGGTCAATAATAGAAGCTATTCCCATGATATGTAATTACTGCATTTTGTAAATGTATCTGTGTTGTGCTGAGAACCATTTAAAAAAAAATTTCTGGTTAAAAACTACAATTGCTGTGATGCAATCTCCTGTGTACAATAACAAGCTTATCAGATGAATAGTTTATAATAAATAGCTGCCTTTCTGTTTGTGCATTAATGCTACCCTAACAAGTGCCTTAATTAGGGGACTGAAAGACACCAAATGATTTTCAGTATAAGAGCATTATCTTTGATTCTTTTTAAATCACAAAAGTTGCATTGACAACTCCAGACTGATTTAAGAGTGAATACAAAGCCACATGATTAGCTGCCACAGCAAGCACGGCACCTCTGTGGAAACAGCAGAGAAGCCTGAATGAAGGAGGACTCCTTATAGTCTCCATGTGTTTGTTTTCATTATTACTGTAAGAAATAAGCTATTATTTTGTGCGACATATAAGCAATATTGGGCAACACTTTAACAAGCTCAAATCCTACCTTTTAACCGTGCATGCACATAATTCTTGATGACTCTAATGCTTTCTATTTATCACCATTAACTCTATTTCTCATTCAACTCTGCAGCTACTCATATCAGATAATTTCAGGAAGTTATTATCAGAGAGCAGGAATTAATCCCGCCTGCAGGAAAGGTTGTCGAGGGTAGGAAGCTCACCTTAGCCATCTGCAGTGAACCAAACTGGTTCTGGGCAGGTGTTCAACACGGCCAGGTGGAAAGCAGCTGACACAGACATAGCGCCCCAGTGCTATTTGTCACTGTAAATAACATTTGTTTCTTCAATATTAGAATTGGACAGGAGTGAGCATCCAGCCAGTCTTTCTCATTCCCCTCTAATTTAGCCAATTAAAAAGAAAGGTCATGTGTGGAAACAGATGGCTAAACTTTAACTGCGTGCTGAGTCGGGAGGCTGAAAAAGACAACTGGCATTTTACCTGTGCAGCTCAAGCTCTCAGGATGTATAGAAAGTAGACAGTAAATGGCTAAATGACTATCAATTTTATTTACTAGGTGCACTAAAGTATGTAATCATGCTAAGATTTCAGGATTGCACAGCAGAAAATCCATCCCATTAGAGGCTTTCTGGTTTAAGCCTAAAACATTTTATACATGTTAAATTAAAGCACACAAAAATCATGCTCAATGAGACTTTTTGCATTAGACATTTTGATCCCTCTGTGTATGTTTCATAGTATTTCATCCTTCAATACAATACATCAATAAAGCGAGGCAGCCTAAATTACTGATATTTGGCTGTTCTCTCTAAAAGATGCTGTGTCAGAAGTAGTTTCAAACACTATTAAAGACAGTGTTTTCTTTAATCATCCTCTAGAGTGGAAGCCACTGTAGCCTACACAATGAAAACTATAAAACCAACTGAGATTGCATCTGGGAGAAGAAAGGGAACATTTTCTGTGCTCAGGGACAGGACAATTAAAGTAAAATAAAGTCTGGTAAAGTTAAAAGCGCCTAGCGAACCTCCCAAAAGTAACATAGGAAGCTTGTATAGGCTGTAAGGTGGGGAGGAACAACAAACACGATGTTGTCACACTTCCACTCCCTGTGGAGCCGAGCTAAAAGGAGTACAGACATGGATCTGGAAACAGTACACTGCCTCTAGCTTCTGCTACTTTCTATCGCAATGTTTGTGAAATTCCTGCTGATGAGGTGATTATACTAGAACATGGGCTTCTTTTAATCTGAGTTGTGACAACATTTCAATCTGATGTTTAAAGACCATGAATAGACGATAGAGTAGCAGGCCTGGGATGATTTTTGTGTAGTGCTGGCATTTGTTTAGGTTCACTGGAAAATCAGTGTGCACTTATGGTCCAACATCTGAGCCCATTGTGGATACACACATGCTCAGCAAACAGTATATGCTCAAGGGAATTTGTGGTGGGGAGAGGTTTTTGAGCCAGCATCCACTGTCCATGTTTGTTAAGGTTCAATGGGCCTTTTGAAGTGAGCAGAGAGTACAGAGCACATGCACTGTGACCAGCAATTTTGTTTCACCATGCACATCATTTCACCTAATAACTCTGCTCCTGCTGATGGAGATAAAAGATACCATCTCCATACTTCATATCCTACTTGCATTCACAATGTTGAGATCCCAGGAAAATGGTTTTCTGGTACCTTGTGAAGCTGTTCTCATGTGTCTTTGGGGAGTGTTAACTTTTCCAGTTTATGGAACATCTGACAACTCTTACTGGCAGTGCCAGGAATGCTTTTAATTCAAGGTGCCACTTGGGTGCTTATGCACTGAGTAGGATCACAAAATCTGCTACTAGAGTAGAAACTATGTGTATATACAGTATGAATGTGGATGTGTGTTGACATTGATCTCTGCAAACAGGCTACAGCTTGCCATGAGTTTGAGCTAACATGTATCTCTTCACTACCCAAAAATGAATACACAAACCATAAAGCCATACAAACTGTCAAAACCTGCACTCAGTAAAGCTCCACAAATACCCCAGCCCAAAAGAGAGCGATAACCTGGTAAGTGTCTCCCCAAAAATCAGCAGATGGTGTATAGATGAGTAGATGAGCAGGCAGCAGTCTTTTTTAGTGCTACAGACGGTAACATGTTAATGAAATTTATCTTCAACAAAGGAGACTTGCTTGGCCAGGATAAATAACATCTTCTTTGTTCGGTGAGTTATAATTAATTTAACACTTTATACATAAAGACATGGTTTTGAGTGAGAATCTTCTAAAACTGTAAATGGATGATGACATGCTGGCAGACACCAGTATTTTGCTTACATTGTATGCAATGCTATGTGTATAACAGCATCATTTCTTGAATGGATGAATACCTTTATTGGATAAATTCAGGAGTAGGACCATATCTCAAACATCCCAGTGCCTACCCGCCCTGTGTAACTGTTTGTTCTCATTGCTCCACACTCCCTCCCTCTGTCTCTGTTTAACATCTTCTCTCATAAATACCACAGGTACCTGCTAGGTCCATGAGTCAGTCAGCGAGGCCTTCCACAAAATGCACCCTCTGGCCTAGAATGCTGCTCCTCATTTATTCCTTATCTTCATTATCAATAAAAGTTGTTTAATTGCATGGAAATGCACTTCTTTAAGTTTAATGCACATTGCAATAATTTCATTTAAGTAGAAACCTTAATAAGGACTGCTAAGACACAAGTCATGAACTTTAAAAGCTATTTTATCTTTCCATGTCTTTGTCTTAAGTACTCAAAGTTTCCTGATAACATATTTTTCAGTTCAGTTCAATTCAGTTTTATTTCTATAGCGCCAATTCACAACAACTGTTACGTCAAGGCTACAAACCCTACGACATTAAACAAACAAAAACAGGAAAAACAACAACAATCAGACAACCTCCTGTGAGCAAGCACTTGGCGACAGTGGGAAGGAAAAACTCCCTATCTTTGTAAGAGGGGACTTGACTAAGCTGATTGCCGACTGGTTGTATTCTGCTTATATTCCTATATACAAGTAAGGTTGCCAGGTGCCCGTGTCATTTCGTAGTTAAATCACCATCCTGCAGCAATGTCATTATTTGTGGAGGAATTTATGTTTAATGTGAATTTCTGTCTGTAGATGGGAACGGATTTAAGATTCTCACCAATTTTTCACATTTAATCACCTTATCGCAAACCTATTACATTTAATTGCAGACTTGACCCCATTCAGTTACAAACTGATAGCAGACTGACTCCATCTTATTGCCTTTTAATGACGTCTCGATGCACCGAAGTTGCTTTGAAAATGCCAATTGACTGCAAGTGGTCACAGACCTGATCCCCATTTTTGAAACAACCATTTCAAAGGCAACACAATTGCAAGTTCATTGTGCAAGGTTGCAATCATTGTGGTTGTGCTATAGTCTCCAACTACTGTTTTCCCTAGTGTGACTGTGGACATAAAGGCACATTGTCAGAATCTAAGTGAATCTTTAAGTTGCTTTAATATTGATTGCTGGGTGTGAGAAAAAAGAAAAAAGCTTGGATTCCAATAACAGATGCAGCAGTGTCATGTGTCTCTGTCACCATGAAGTGTGCACCCTTGGTGATGTTAATTAATATGGTACAGTGTGATATGTAAATTAAGGAGCATCCTATTGATGGCTATGAATGCAAAACAGGCCAGCTGTAAAGGTGGACTTGGAGGCAGTTTATTTTTGTAATAAACTTAATTTTTTAAAATTGTTATTTCAATATTTTGTTTAATCCACAAAGCAGCAGCTCAGAATTACATTACTGCAATACACATTATGTCTAAATTACTCTGCCATAAATCCATTCATTGTGACAATGAAGTTCTCTCAGCTTTTAGCTCCTTGTGTTGGCTGTCTGACCTGTGCATAAAGAGGATGATTGAGTCTTATTAGCCTCTACATATAAAATAATCAATCAGCTGTTTTCTCACTAAAGCTGTTACATGTTCAGCACAAAAGGGCAAAGAGATAAAATAAACAGCGAATGATGCTAAAAGTCAAAAATGTGGCCAGCTTAAGTTGTGGATAATGTTTTTCCCAAGTTATTGAGCAATGCATGAAAGTTTGCACATAAAGCTGTGTGCATGCATACATCCATACACATTATGTTTGGCAGATTTATAAAGCCTTGCATATGCAGGGTTCTCTTTCATAAATCTTAGTGAGGCTGAAATTTTATGTAGAGCCTTATTTCCACTCCCATCCATGAATGGACACAGACTCTTCCTTATTTGTTTACTTGCATATTAAATTCGTGTTTGCACCATCAATTATTATATGACAGTTCAGACAACAGCAGAAGCATGATTTCCCCAAACCAAGATACTCACTGGAGAAGTGGAGAAAAGGAAATATATATTTCATGATCTCAGTTTGCGGTGGGGTGTGGGGTGTGTGTGTGTGGAGAACAAAAGCAATCAACTGTGAAAGTCAGAGGAAATGACCTTGACAGGGGTAAATAAAAAAACCACAAACAAGAGGAAAAAAAAACAACTGGAAAACAAGAAAGCAGAGCATGGACAGTAGCTATTTAAAGCCAGATAAATCAGGCGTTACACTACTGAGGAGTAGTGAAACTTAAAAAGTTAAGTGCAGACTGTAAATCGGGAACATTTGCCACAACCAACATGCTTCAAAAGCAAATTTTACTTTAAAGGTGAGCTGTCAACTGGCTAGCAACCAAAGCAAAGCCTGTGATTGGGGCTTCAGCAATTAATTTTACAGACTGAGGAACCACTCGGCAGCTGGTTGGGAAATTGGTTGGTGAGTGGTTCCTAGGTGGTTGCTGACCAGTTTCTAGGCTCTAGGCCTTTGTGACTGGGGCCTTGGAAATCGTATTGCCTCCCAGTGGCTGGGAAACCTCTACATATGGCGTTAATGATATTAAATGAAGACCAATTAATATTGGATTTTTAAGACCAATACAGATACGCAAATTTGGCCAAATGTCGCAGACCCCGTGTTTTACAGTTGAAGAATAATAATTTCAGAGCAACTTAGCGGACAAGTGATGTACTGGAGAGACTTTCAGATTAAATTTATTGGCATGTCTGCACTGAGATTTTGTTTCATTTATCAACAGTCATACGCGCCGATAGATAGATCTGTGAAATGTAGCTACTTTAATCTTATGCTTTTATTATATTAGTGGAAATTCTTCCCCACAGTTAACGATATTAAGTCAGGCCTAATTAATCAATTATCCATAAAATGTGGCTATTCATAGTTATACATATAGTCTGGCAGGGAATGAGACTCCACTGAATGCTGTTTTTTCTGGTTTCAAAATCAAACGAGCTGTAAACTGTCTGTGTCTGTAGTTTGAGCTAAATCACTCTGAATCTTAATTAAAAGAGGAATGAAACACCAGGTCCTTCGGCTATAAAAAAAAAGAAAATGACATCCAAAGATAATGTGTGGGCATTACTCTTACATTTAGAGAAAGTAATTTGGGAGAGTAGTTTATTAGCCCTCTGCCCTTTCAGTCAGATATGACCTTGCAAGCCCCGTACCAGAGGACCAGCTGCAATCCATGATTCATTTATAACTTTTGGGCCTCCAGAAGCACTTGAAGCACATGCACTGTTGATTAAATGCTTTGTGGGAGAATTCATATTTAAAGCATACGCCACATGAAAATTAATGATAACCAGCCAAGCAGCAGAACACTGTACAGAAAAGCCATGATGGGCAATTTATGAGAGATTCACTCTAATTTACAATTTATTCTGTAATCATCACAATGTTTCTTCCATATACAGCATAATGTAATGCACATTTGTGAGTGGGTGGAATTATAAGGAATGTGAGTAGGCTACTCACAAGATGATATAAATGTCATTACAGTGCATTCAAGCAGGAAATCTAGCACAGGGAACCAGAGATTAGCCGCTGGGTGGGAACGCTCCACATATGCCCATAAGAGGCTAACAGAGTCAGTGAGTGAATGAATGGATGATTGAGCAAACTCTACTGAAGTTTTTGTATAGTCCTAAATCAAGTATGGAATTTAGCTAAGGGTCTGTACATCTTTGAACTAGGCCACAGTGGATTTCAAAGGAATCTTTAATGCTCTGCTTACTACCACAGTCAAGTGAAAAAGAGGGTGAAAAATGCTTGTAAACTTATTGCTGCAAAAACATATGCTGTAATTTCTATTTATTTACCCCTTATTCTTAATGCCCGTCATGGCCTCTCTAACAACTGTTGTGGAAAAAATCTTCCATTTTCCTCGCTGCTCGTCCTGTACAGGAACACTGTGCATCTTGGACTTAACCTTGCCGGGAGCTTGTTGATAGAAGCCATCAATCACACGGAGTTCAGGGGTTATACACCAGGACTGTGCTTCATGGTTGCTCTTCCAGATCTAACATCCATCCCCGCATCCGTCCTAGACCTTCTGCAATTTTCATTTTGAATCTAGCTGGCTGATGGCTTTTATTTTTTTGTGGGTGCTATTAAGATGCAAAATGCTACCACCAAAACAGTTCCCTTAAAAGGTTACCACAATTATATATTTTTTATTTGTTTTACTTCAGTGAAAGTTTGCACAGAACTACATGTTCTTCAGAATACACTGTACAACATACTCAACAGACTCTAGGGGATTGTAACTGACAAGAAATGTCAACTAATGAGTTCGGCATTTTTTAAAGTTTTGTGTGAAATTTTGGATTTTTAACCCTTTTCAGGCTGTGCTTTTTTGGGCTTCCTGGAACCGGAGTGCCTCAAAACTACCTGGACCACCAGATTTTGAGATGTAAGGCTGCTGATGTCAGTTCAGTTTAGTTCAAATGTCTGAACTGAGCTAAGAGTTAAAATGGACTAAAGGTTTATTTGTTCAAATTAAAAAAAATTTTAAAATGAAAAAATGCATATGTTTTGATAAATGGTGTTTGAGGGACAATGTACCTGAGCTAAATGTATGATCCACCATCTTGGATTTTGACCTTCATAATTGTATGTAGTCACCAACTTAGCATAACTTATTTTAATCAATTACTTTTAATAATAAAGGTTTCATATAATTACATAAAATGTTGTTAATGTAATTAAAAAATAGCATGATTAAACAAGAAAACCTGGAAACTACACTGATTACACTGAAAGTAGGAAATTTTATAAAACATGCCTGTAAAAATAAAACATTACCATGGAAACATCAGAAGTGGTGAACTTTACTGATTATGATAGAATTGTTGCCAGACAAATTAAACGAAAAGTCACCAAGTTTGGTGGTGCTAGCTTAAACCCCTCAGGAGTTATACGATGTGAAAGCTGGCGCGGGCCTCAAAAGGCACCAGTTTTAACTATATACTAGTGGTCATGCTGACCAAACAGACACGTCTGCTGGCATCCAATCTTAATTTTGCATTAACTTTATATGCAGTCATGCCACATCCAAACTGAAGGTTGTATTCAGTCTGAATACACCTCACTGCCTGGTGTGCTCTGACTATAAAAAGCAACATGTAAGCAGCAGCGGTGGCTTGTCAATCTATTCTAGATCCTTTCAGCTGGATAATATCACCTAAAATCAATATCACAGTTGTTACATGTACCTACTGTAGGTAATGATTGAAACATGCAGGTCATTACACTCAGCAGTGCAGAAGATTGTCTGCCCTAAGAGAGTAGTGCCCCTCTTTACCTCTGTAACTGATATTTGTGACTGTGTAATATTTCTTTAACATAATCAGACGTAAAACACAGTAAAACAGGTTCCATATATCAAGATCAGAATAACACAAGTGTAATAGTTCAGGGTTTATAATAACATTACTTTAACAACCACTAAACTTTAGTTTCAGAAACAACCTGCCTTAGCATCAAAACTGTTGCTGGAAAACACAGAGGAGATTCCTCTAGACCTTCAGGGTGTAGTTGTAGCTTCAGGGTTATTATTTGTCACTAAGCTTTGCTGGTAAACAAGATGAGGGAGCTCTGCCTGCTCCTGGAGAAGCTGTAGCAGTTATTCTTTGTCAAATGGTAGCCCATAACCAACATTTACTACTGCATTCACAGCTTGCTGCAAACTTGACTCCGCTCCAATGGCCAACTCACCTGCCTGTCCTAAGTGAGAGAAGCAATGCTTCTTACCCCTGCACACTTTCAGCATGCTACATCAAATACTTTAAACACTCCACTTAAAAAACGTTTTTATATTTTACTTTTACTATTTTGTGTAAACAGAAGACTTGTACTTACCTTATTGACATAGCATTTTTTTCTTTACCCATTTGCTATTTCAGCTGTACAAAACCCCACCTGCATCCCTCCAACAGTCTGTCAGTTACAAAGCTTAAAATACTACATGAAACAATGCTAATGCGGTTAATGAAATGAACTCTCACACTAAACAAAGTGATTCTGTGCACAGATTTGCTCCTAGTCTTTCTCATGCAAATGCTCATAATAAATAAAAATGCTTGCAAGGATTAATGAGCAGGTGCAGGTGATGGGTTATCTAAGATTGCTAAGCTAAAAAAAAGGCAGCTGCCTTGTCATTCGCCGTCTGAAAAGTAATCAAAAACAAATCAAAAGCAATAAGTTATATTAGTTTGGTGGAGTAATTAAAATAGTTTATTTCACATTTTTAACAGACTAGTAATCTGTAGCATATTACATTAAAAGCAAACCTTCTGAACATTGCATGTTCCTCTATCATTTAGCAACCTCTAAATATATCTGTGTCTGTGTACACATGCATTTCATTAGTCCCTCCAAAATTATTCAGGATCTGCATTAATCAAACAAAAGCATTCCTCATTAGGCACAGCCTCACATTATTAGCATGCTGCACAAATCCAATAGCAAAAATCACCCATTTTATTCTGTGAGTGATATTTTTTTATTATTTTGCCCTTTTCTGTGTTACTGGTCTCTGTGATCAAATTATTCATCCAGCACCATACACTAATGACTTTAGGCATACACTATATTGCCAAAAGTATTCACTCACACATCCAAACAACTGAATTCAGGAGCTGCAATTACTTCCATGGCCACAGGTGTATAAACCAAGCACATAGGCACGCAGACTGCTTCTACAAACATTTGTGAAAGAGCTCTCAGGAGCTCATTGAATTCCAGTGTAGTACTGTGATAGGATGCCACCTGTGCAACAAGTCCAGTTGTGAAATGTCCTCACTACTGAATATTCCACAGTCACTGTTAGTGGTATTATAACTAAGTGGAAGCAACTGGGAATCACAGCAACTCGGCCACGAAGTGGTAGGCCACGTAAAATTACAGAGCAAGGTCAACTTCATGTGGCCTTCAGATTAGCTCAGCATCCATGAAGTGCAGAGAGCTTCATGGAATGGGTTTCCATGGCTGAGCAGCTGCATCCAAGTCTTACATCACTAAGCACAATGCAAAGCATCGGATGCAGTGGTCTAAAGCACGGTGCCACTGGACTCTAGAGCAGTGGATATGTGTTCTCTGGAGTGACAAATCACACTTCTCTGTCTGGAAATCCCAAGGAACAAGTTTGGGATTTGGCGGTTGCCAGGAGAACTGTACTTGTCTGACTGCATTGTTCCAAGTGTAAAGGTTGGTGGAGGAAAGATTATGGTTTGGGGTTATTTTTCAGGAGCTGGGCTCAGCCCCTCAGTTCTAGTGAAGGGAACAGTCATAAACCCGCTGTGACAGGCAGTTTGAGGACCCCAATACAGGACTCGAGAGAAAAATATTAATTCAAAATCCAGAGCTTTATTGCTGGAAGACTAAACAAAGCTGGACGGGACTAGCAGAACAGTCTACTAAACTCACTAGATCAGAAAGGAACACGGACAGGAAAGCACACAGCAGATGACGAACAAGGGGAACGCAGACTATATACACACCAGGGTAACAAGACAAGTGGAAACAGCTGGGCAGGAACAGCACAGGAAGCACAACTAAACACAATGCACACAGAACAGGGGACTAGGAAAATAAAACTGGAAGAGAAAAAAAACAAGTAAACAGAAATGCAAATGTGACAACACTGGGAGTAAGACTAAATACAGAACACATGCGACAAGGGACAAAGACACAGATGGACAAAACAGACACTGGAGCACAGGGACACAGGGAATGACCAGAAGAACAAAGTGAAACAGGAACTCAGTACAAATAACTTAAACTAAGAACACAATTCAGAAACTGTAACAAACTGAGAATCTAAACTGTAAGCAACCTTAGAAACACAGAAGCAATTCAACAAGAACAGAACCTCAAGGAACCAAACACAAAACACTGGGCAAAAGGCCCAGGACCATGACAGGAACTCTTAATGCTTCAGCATACCAAGACATTTTGGACAATTTCATGCTCCCAACTTTGTGGCAACAGTTTGGGGATGGTTCCTTCCTGTTCCAACATGACTGCACACCAGTGCACAAAGCAAGGACCATAAAGACATGAATGAGTGAGTTTGGTGTGGAAGAACTTGACTGGCCTGCAAAGAGTCCTGACCTAAACCCAACAGAACACCTTTGGGATGTATTAGGGTAGAGACTGAGAGTCAGGCCTTCTCATCCAACATCAGTGTCTGACCTCACAAATATGCTTCCGGAAGAATGGTCAAAAATTCCCCAAAACATTCCTAAACCTTGTGGAAAGCCTTCCCAGAAGAGCTGAAGCTGTTATAGCTGCAAAGGGTGGGCGGACATCATATTAAACCGTGTGGATTAAGAATGTAATGTTACTCAAGTTCATATGCATGTGAAGGCAGACAAGTGAATACTTTTGGCACTACAGATGTGGACAAGATTTTTTGATATTTTTCTGTTAAAAGGAAAAAAACCCACGATATTGACTGACATAACTTGAAACAGACAACAGTAATAAATAAACATTTACTGAAAATTAACTAATGAAAAGCAGATGCTTTGAATTGTGGTTCAACAGAATAATTTAAAAAACCAAACTAATAAAACTGACCTGGCCTGGTCTAACTTGTAATCAGTCTATCTATTTAAAGGTAACAAGTAGTCACTTTACTGTTTGGTATCATGGTGTATACCACTCTGAACATGGACCAGAGAAGGTTAAGGACAAAGCAAGACAATCATTGACAAGCATGTTAAAACGTAAAGGTTATAAGACCATCTCCAAGGAGCTTGATGTTCCTGTGACTACAGCTGCACATATTATTCAGAAGTTTAAGGTCCACAGGACTGTAGCCAACCTCCCTGGATATGGCTGCAAGAGAAAAATTGATGGCAAATTGAAAAGCTGGATGATACGAATGTTAACCAAAGAGTCCTGAACAACTTCCAAAGAGATTAGAGGTCAGCTCCAAGGTCAAGGTACATCAGTGTCAGCTCGCACTGTTTGAGCCAAAATTGATTTAATGGAAGCCAACTGAGGAGGACACCACTGCTGAAAGCAAATCATAAAAAGTGAGGCTGGAATTTGCCAGAATACCTACTGACAAGCCACAATGCTTCTGGGAGAGTATCCTTTGGACAGTTAAGATATGAAAGGAGCTTTTTGGCAAATCACATCATCTCTGTGTTCACAAAAATGAAGCATACAAAGAACAGAACACTGTACCTACTGTGAAAAATACCTGTCAACAGGTGTAGAAGTCTCATTAAGAGTTAGAATAAACACTTGATTGCCATGATTGCCTCAAAAGATTGTGCAACAAAGTATTAAGTTAAGGGTACCACCATTTTTTTCCAGGCCAGTTTCGTTAGTTTTTTTTAAAAAGTAATTCTGTTGAACCACAATTCAAAAGCAATGTCTGATTTTTACTTTTTAGTACCATGGCTCTCCATCCATCCATCCATCCATCCAAAGCTACATCTGAGAAATTACAAGGTAGATGTTTAATTTGGATCATTATGGGTTTTTGCAGTGGCATTATGCATTTAGATTTGCTGACCCCTCGTTGTATAAGCAGACATGCATCTGCATATGAGCTCATGTATGAATGCATGTCTGTACCCTGAAATGTCAAATCTTAGAACATCAAAGGGATATCCCTCAGATTTGTATTCAGATGTCCTTTTCATAGTCTAATTGTAGTAAAATACTCTAATGTGGGGCCCATTTGGATTTCACAGTTAGAAGCTCATGCATAGCATATGTAGGAATAAAGACACTGTTGGGTGAATATTTAATTGATATATATTAAAGAGATAAATATTTCTTAATCTCTTTCTGTTGCTTTTGAACTGTTAAGCTCTGAAGTCTTCAAATACTGCTTCAGAATTCAAGTGAGAAGAAGAAAAAATACAGATGCTGTTTGTATATTACAGCTGTGTCTGGAGGTTAAAATAGCACTATATGCAAAATTCAGGCAAAGCCAGTGGTAGAAGAAACCTCACTGTATTACTCAGTCATGAAGTTTTATATAAAAACACATCTTAATTGTTTAAAGTTAACAGCCACATTCACTCAACAACAATCAACAATGCTTCTTTGGTAATAGATCTTATACAGTTGGAAAGCCTGCTTATTTCCTCTTAAATGGTGGAGCATTCACAGTGCCGAGTTCAGTATGCGGGTTGTGCCCATGAAAAACTTGCCAAATCTTCTCCGCCAATGATGGAATGGCCTGCCTACTCCTGACCTCAACCCCAGTGAACACTTGTGGGATCAGCTTGGGTGTGCTGTTCATGCCAGAGTGACCAACACAACCACACTGGTTTGTAACAAATGGTTGAAGAATGGGATTCCATCCCACATCAATGTGTGACCGAGCTGGTGACCAGCATGAGGAGGAGTTGTTTGTTAAATGAATGAATTGTTAAATTGCCAATACATTTTGTTTCTTCAGACTTCAATAATAGAATCCAATAAACAACACCAAATAAGAGTCAAAAACAGAATAAGCTGTTTGGCATTGGCAGAGATGATTTGGCAAGTTTTTCATGGGCGCAACCCGCATACTCTGTTGCTCAACACACAAATGCATTTTCCTTACAAATGTGGCACCATTTAAGGGGAAATAAACAGGATTTCCAATGGTATAAGAATTACTGCCAAGAAACATTTTTACAGTAAAGAAACCAAACACAAATTTCCTCACTTTTTGTGCCAGTTTAATTTTTTTGAAAGTGAAAATGACAGCCATGATCCGGAGCTGTTGGGATTTATCATATAACTATGTATAACCATTACAACCATTAAATATGGTGCTCACTGCTATATCATAATAAAATCCTCATAGGCATCATCTCGAACACATTTGTGTCCAGTACAATTGTGTACCAACTCAATGTGGGTGGAGTCGATATAGCAACATGGTCAGAAGTCACTTGACGTAATTTGTATGCAACTCAAATGTGTCCATTAGATTGGTCTATTATACCTCCTGATACACTCATTTATCATTTATCATCTGCCCCAAGCACAGAAACATCTACTCCTCATCGTTGGACCACAGTGTTGGTTTGTGTGTCTCCATTTCCCTCGCTGTCGGGTTTTAAAAGCGACGCATTTGATTCTGGTGAAGGAGTCTCTCATGACTAAGCTAGTGACGACACTCGCTGGCCAGTCAGAGAGAGGCATGCTGTTCTTCAACGTTACATTTTGAGATCGCCTCAGATTGCTAGGGACCCGAGCTGAGTGGGTACTAAAAAGGTACCTGGTACCTGGACCTAATGGAAAACCTTGCAGACTGTGCCAAGCCGAGTTGAGCTGCATTGAGTAGGTGCTAGTGGAAACGCGGCATAATACACTGCTCAAAAAAATAAAGGGAACACTCAAATAACACATCCTAGATCTGAATGAATCAAATATTCTCACTGAATACTTTGTTCTGTACAAAGTTGAATGTGCTGACAACAAAATCACACAAAAATCATCAATGGAAATCAAATTTATTAACCAATGGAGGCCTGGATTTGGAGTCACACACAAAATTAAAGTGGAAAAACACACTACAGGCTGATCCAACTTTGATGTAATGTCCTTGAAACAAGTCAAAATGAGGCTCAGTATTGTGTGTGGCCTCCAGGTGCCTGTATGACCTCCCTACAATGCCTGGGCATGCTCCTGATGAGGTCACGGATGGTCTCCTGAGGGATGTCCTCCCAGACCTGGACTAAAGCATTTGCCAACTCCTGGACAGTCTGTTGGTGGATGGAGCTAGACATAATGTCCCAGATTTGCTCAATTGGATTCAGGTCTGTGGACGTCGGGCCCTCATACCATCCTCATGGAGTCGGTTTCTAACCATTTGTACAGACACATGCACATTTGTGGCCTGCTGGAGGTCATTTTGCAGGGCTCTGGCAGTGCTCCTCCTGTTCCTCCTTGCACAAAGGCGGAGGTAGCGGTCCTGCTGCTGGGTTGTTGCCCTCCTACGGCGTCCTCCACGTCTCCTGGTGTACTGGCCTGTCTCCTGGTAGCGCCTTCAGCCTCTGGACACTACGCTGACAGACACAGCAAACCTTCCTTCCACAGCTCACATTGATGTGCCATCCTGGATGAGCTGCACTACCTGAGCCACTTGTGTGGGTTGTAGAGTCCGTCTCATGCTACCACGAGTGTGAAAGCACCACCAAGATTCAAAAGTGACCAAAACATCAGCCAGAAAGCATAGGTACTGAGAAGTGGTCTGTGGTCCCCACCTGCAGAACCACTCCTTTATTGAGTGTGTCTTGCTAATTGCCAATAATTTCCACCTGTTGTCTATTCCATTTGCACAACAGCATGTGAAATTGATTGTCAATCAGTGTTGCTTCCTAAGTGGACAGTTTGATTTCACAGAAGTTTGATTTACTTGGAGTTATATTGTATTGTTTAAGTGTTCCCTTTATTTTTTTGAGCAGTGTATATTCATTTTTATAGTCTTACTGACCAGTCAAAGTACTTTTCACTGCAAGTTAAACTTTAACCATATATGCATATGCATTCATGCACTTTAATCTATACACTTAAGCACTTTGTTGACCTCACATTCATGGCCAATTTAGAACCACCAGCTAAACTAACATACATGTCTTTGGACTGTGGGAGGAAGCTGGAATACTCAGAGGAAGCCCACACAGGCACAGGAAGTACATGCAGACTCCACGCAGGCTATGCTGGGATTTAAATCTTCTTGCTGTGAGGCAACGGTGCTAACCACTCCATGCTGCCCTATTACATATCTTGGGTCTGTGTCAAGGCACACTCTCTCAAGGCACTTGATGACCTCTGTGTGGCCTCGGTTCATTTTGTGCACCATTTATGATCACTGCTGTGCTGTTCTGCTCTTCACCAAATCAAAGACTAGCAGGTGCGTGTCTATGTAGGATTCTCAGAAAATGTGCTGGGAACTGTTTTTGTGACAGTGTCAAGGCTGCCCTTTTGTCACCACTGACCCATAAAAAGTGTACAGAGTTATGGCATGTAGCAATTTTAAATTCACAAGATGACCTAAAACCATAATTTTTTTTCAACTTGACCCCACACTGGTGGATCTAAAATTGATCTTAAAAGATATGGGTCAGATTTGACCCATGAACAACCTCAGTGTAAAAGAACTTTGTAGAACCCATACAACAGCATCACATCTTAACATATTTTCATTTTTGTGCATTTTCAGATCACTTTAGGAAAAGTCATCAAATATGAGACTAAAAGAATGAGATTTAGGGTATTTTTTTACTATTTAGGACAAATCTCAAATTTGACATGACGGGTATGTGAGGGTTAAGCTAAATGCTAATTTGGCCATGTTTGCAAGTGAGCATCTAATAATTCAATACACAAAAATTAAAAAGTACGGTTGAGAACAATTAGAAATGCAACTACAGGTTATAATAAACTGCTTGCACAATCAGAAACTGTGAGGAGTTTTAGTGATTAAGCTGTCACACAATCAGGCACACTGCAGACACAAGTATAGTGCATATAGCAGTTTGTAAACTTGGTGAATTGTAACCACTTAACAAACTGAAAAAATTCCATGGTCAAATAGTCTTGTTAGTGGTGAATTTACTTTATATTTGCCTAATAAATGTCTTAAACAGCCAACAGTATTGTTTAGAAAGGGTGAGCTGTAGGTATCCCTGCTAAACCGATAATCTGTGTATTAAGCAGTATGAAAAATACATTATCCATTTTTGCTTTAGCCTGATTTCTCTCATTTCTGTGTGTGTGTGTGTGTGTGTGTGTGTGTGTGTGTGTGTGTGTGTGTGTGTGTACAAGCCACAGAGAAACCCAGACAAGCACAATTAGATTAGCCTAACAAAAGCAATTAAAGGGAGAGAAGTTGCAGACCAGGCTGAAAACCATCTCACCACATAGTTCCAGCTGCTTGCCTATTGACAATATTGACTGGAGCTTTTTCAAACACAAGTGAGTAGCTTCAGCTGATTTCTCACTGCAGCGACAAATAACTTGCTTTATATAAATTACACTGTAATTTGTATAGTGTCAGTCTGGTTTGGTGCATCTTGCGCTAATAGAATGTAGCTGCCTCTTAGCGCTGTAGTATTGAATGCATCTCTTACTGAAGCCATTTCAAAGGTCTCAAAGCATGGCATTCGAAATAACAGCAGAATGACATTCTTCTATGCGTGCTCATGTCTGAGTACAAGAGACTGACATGGAGGGACACTGAAAGGTTCTTGTTTGCTTGTTTTTTTGAAAGTATAGAGCATTGTGATTGTTTCCGTTTTTGTGAACTATGATTTGAAGATTTAGACCATCAGCCCATCTGTATAGCTACATATAAACTGTTTACTTCCCAGTGGTTTAATATAGGATGGAGTATAAACAATACCCATGCTTGATTTATGAGTCTAACATTTACATTTAGAAAATATAGATATGGTTTTCTGGTCCTAGATTTTCAGTTGTAGAAAATATTACAATACAATTTAGTGTTAACATGTAGTTCTGCATTACACAGAAACTACTGCAGGTGTTTCTAGGTAATAAGCCACAGCATTAAACATAACATTTACATTGTTACCTTCAAATAAAGAAGAATGTTGGGAACATAAGGTAGGATTTATGCCTCATTAGCATGAATTTTTTCCACATTATTACCCTTAATCTGGCTCCTAATTACAGTTATATAAATTTCAGTCCTATTCAGCTAAAACCATTATTGATACATGATATTACTTGATTATTACTTGGATAACCATTATTATCCAAGTAATATTACTTGGATGTTACGTTGCTGTTTAAGTGGTAGTTTGCTATTTCCATATAATTACCTTCTTGTTTCCACTTTATTGCCCTACCATCACCATTCACTATCATGAAAGCTATTTGTCTCTAAGGTTCTTCTTTGTAAGAAGGATATTCAGGCATTTTCTTAATTTTCAGTGTTGGTGATATTAAGAATTTAAAAGAGTTAACAGTTTCTAGTGCCCCTGAAGGCATGGGCCACACTGACTTATTGTAAAGTTATGTTTTCATACCTCGAACAATATTTGCCTGTGACCACGTGTGCACACTTAAATTCAAATCTTTCTGTCTGGGGGTTGGATTTTTTTAGAGCCTTCATACCACCCAAAACATGGGTTGTCTAAATTTGTTTTTTGTATTTATCACAAGTACAACCCTTTGCAATTACCATATTTCTCTCTCTTTCTTACTTTTTTTTAAAGATTAACTTCCTCTGTCCATGTGTTTAGTGTCCACGGTGGCTTAATGTTACCACTGCCTCAGGCTGAGTGTCCCCTCAACAGCTCATCAAATTGAGTGACAAGTGCCGGCCTAAGCTGCATACCGGAGGGGACAAATAAAGGACTCACAATGCACTTTGTTGCCTCCAGGTGAAAAGTTGCATATTGTAGCCTTAAGGAATTGAAGAGTTTTCTTTGGTGATGATGGATTTTCGAATTGTTATGAATGACTAGTCCTATCAGGGTGTCATGCTGTTTTACAGCAGGATTATGAAATAATTTGTAAGAGGCAAGCAGGCAAAAGTTGCTACAGGGATTAGACACAAAAAAATAAAAAACATGGTAATAAATCTTTTTGTAAACCTTATATAAAGAACACTAACTTGAGTTGCAATTACACGTCTCTTTAGCAGTTAATTGTGTAGCTATGAGGTGAGGGTATGTCATCATTGCTGTTTGTTGGTGGCCTTGGTCGAGGATTTGCTCACGGGTGCCCTTCTGTTGTGTAGTTTCTCTATGCTGTGTATTTCTTAAATGATTACACCAATGATGGGAATATATAAGATTCCTTTGTTTTTTCAACCAAAACATTTCCTTTAGATTTTATATGAATTACTGATTAGTAAATGCCCTGATAAATGTCGCAGAGGTCACAAGCCTGTGGCTTTTATGTGTCTGCAGTGAGGCGCGGGAGGTGTTTCTCTGTGAGGATGACTTTTCCGCCATCAAATGAGATTGAATCACTACTATTACAGTATGTAGACATTTTATTCATTAAAGCCACTAATCACTGAAGATAATTAAACTGATAATGATGGCACTTTGTAATCTGAAAAGTAAGGGCTTATCTTTTAAAGGAGGAAACATTTTAATGAAATTATGAAGTGGCGCTAGGTTGACCTGAGTTCAGCTTATAAAAATGCTACTTTGTTCTTTTTGATGTGGTAAGCTATGTTTTCATATCAGACATTGTGTCAGAGGACAGCAGTGTAAAACTGAGTTGTGCCACCGTAATTGTAATCCCCAGATTACCCCTAGTTAGTCTGACTAAAATACAAACCTTGGTTGGACATCATTATGATAAATATTATTTAATACTTTTTCTTGATGTGTCACTTAAATTTGAAATGATTCCCCCTTTTTTCCATGTTTGCTCATTTATAAATGAATGCTCAAATAAGAAGATTATAATCCTTATAATCACTGTTCTATTAATTAATAATAATATAATATAGTATCAATTATACCTTGTAGAAAATTAAAATAACTGCCCAAACAAAGTTTAGAAGGTCAAGCTAATTAAATGTTGAGTTATTTTAGTTATAACCTTGATGTAATTGTGCTGTGACTATATAACATGAAGTAATATACTGATTTACAGAGAATTCTATATCATTCATTAAAGCACTGGAATCTACTACCCCTGTAGAGCTAAACAGCTAACTCACCCATGCTCTTAGCCTAACCGCAACCCCGACTGTAATCGGAGCATTAGCTCACCTTACTTTTATTTTTCAAATCATAACTTAGCTGCTATCTTGTTGTCCTCTGATGATGTTTAAGCAAATTAATAGATTAGCACTGTGTGATGAAAGAGCTTTGCACAAATTGCATAACAGGCAGAACATTTTTATATTAATGACCCTCAAAAACTTTCCATCCTTTTGTTTCCAGTGCCCTAGACTACACTAACACACCTGACAGATTAAACTCCAAAAAGTATCTCAATCAATGTACTTCAGAATGCAGCTCGAAGAGTTTTAGTTGAAGATATGTAATACAGTATGACAACATAACACTAATACTAAAATCATGACACTGGGGGCCTCTAGTAAATATTATGTAAATATTATGATTGACCTTGTTCCAGTATTCTATCTGAGCATCAAAGTAATACACGACAAGAGAATCACCCCCTGCATGGACGCAGCTTGAACCATAAACATCCCTGTTTAGCTTCACTTTCCAATGGACTGTTTTTTGTTTCTTTTTTGGCAGTTTGTTTGTGTCATGTGGATTGGCTCTGGCTAGGAGCTGGTTGACTGCTAATCAGACTTAGCCGGTCCAAACCCACCCCTTGAAGTGAGGCACTGTACTGTATCCATCCAAGTATATGTGGTTAAACAGAACAAACATAAGGATTTTACTTTTTATTGTATTTCTTCTTATTTATATATTATTAATATTTTGACTCATTGCATTTACATTTTTGTTGTTACTGGTCTATTGCTGATATTGACTGATCTTGTTAAATAATATTTTTATTCATAATAGTTTTGATCAACATGTCTTATTAATTTCACCTGGCAGATTCTTTGATTTGTTTGTTTTTTTAATGGTTTTTTACTGTATTTATATTATCAATTTCTGCTGAGATACTGAATACTTACATAGATTTGTGGCCACAGCTTTCATTCTTTGTGCAGCACAATTATGTTCTTATGTGGGAAGAATAATGCTGTATAAGTAAAGTGTTCTTGCTATATGTTATATGCAGCCACCGAGGTCCTCTTTTCATCTTTTGAATCTTTGCAGATGCCACACTTGAGTAAATTGTGTTATAAATGCTTTATAGTATCTTTACATTGTGAAATTGCTCCTTTTACTTATGCTGTACAGACTCAGGACTTAGTTAGACTTATAACCCTGGGCGTTGTGAATCTAACTATACAGACTCATAACTCCTAGGGTTACCTATGTATGGTGCCCTAAAAACGTCATATTATGGTTCTGCACAGCTATCAAACAGCAAAAATATTTCCACATAAAATACCATATGAAATTAATTCTAGAAATATGAGCCATTCATGGGCAGAAAGACCTCAATTAATATCAATAATTTAAACAGCAGCATAAAGATTACTAACACTTGCTGAATTATGGGCAAAATCCATTAGAGTACATATAAAAATCTAACATAATAATAAGTAGATGATGATTGGGTGTAATTTTCCTTCTTTTTATGTACCCTTCAGTTGTTTCAGTGAGGCTATAAGAAGTTCTGCTACATTAGCAGTAAAAGCTAAAAAGAAATCGGAGAGCAATATGCCTGAATATCAAAATCTGAATGGTACAGTCGTCACAGTATAGACTGCATAAATAAGCACTTTCAGTAAGAGAAATTAATATCGTTGTTTGGCCATCATTAAAAACGTATGTGGAGCAAGATGTATAAAGACACATAAAGCATCTCTGGATACATTCTGCCCCAGTGCCATCTTTAATTAAAGGACATCTTTTTATGTCATGTCACTGAGGGATTCATCAGTGCACTGTAAGAAAACAAACTTCAATGGAAGTGTCTGTCTAACGCGTTTCAATGTGCACAGACCGATACTGCCTTATCATTTCATTTTACCATGGCAACCCCGTTTCTCTGGGGTAGTTTGAGTACATTTGCATTGAGAAAAAAAAAAAAGCTGTGTAAAACTGTTGGGCCTCACATCCTCCCACTTAAGCCTTGAAAGTTTCCTCTGATTAACACTTTTTGTTATGATCAAAGTGAAACGGGATTGACTTGAAGCCGAGTCTGGATAACAACACCCAAATCACTGCGTCTCCTCTGCTTGGAAACAACCAGAATTATTGGTTTGTTTTCCATGTTGTCCTTAAAGATAGCGGTGTGGTAGCAACTCAAAGGTAATACGAAGAGAGAGAACCGAACAGCAAAACGAAAAAAGGGTATTTTTGAGTGACACCCACAAATATGTAAGGTTTTGTCACCCAAATAATACATTTATTCTAATAGCATGCTTTAATCACAGTTGTTTCTGTTACACAGATCAACAGTTACATAATTGCAATCTGTATCAAATTAGACAGGACATAAAGGTTTACAGAGTGCCAAAAAAAAAAAAAGTCAAAGATTTGAATGCGTTTTGTTGGATTTTTTCCTCTTTTTATTTTTTTGCAGAACAGATAGGATGTTAAATTATAGAAGCAATAAGCACTGTACAAGTGTGCTGCTTCCTTTAGATGTACCTCTGACATATGAAAAATATCTGCTACAACTACTTTTTATTAAAAATTGATCTTTGTGTGCATGTAGCCAAAGATAGCTCAGTATATTACCCAAGGTGTTTTTCAGCTAAATGAAACAATGTTCTAGTAGAATAACTGTGTGCCTGAAGCATTTCTGCTTTTCCACCGCAGACCCTTGCTGACCTGTGGTGCTCTGCACAGACTATTATGACAAAGTGTGGTCTCACAGTCGGTCACTACGCTCAGACTCGAGTGTACGCTGGCAAATCTGTTCACCTCGGGGAAAGTTGCTTCAGGGAAAATTGCCTCAGGGGGGAAGTGCACACAGTTGTTAATGCTGTCTGTCTCCATTATGAGAGATTTAAAGCTGATGTGCCTTGTTTACAGCTCTGTCAAAAAATACAGCTGCCGCACTGTCTGTCCTCTGAAAATATTTACCAAAGGGGTCTGAGCAACATTTGTGTTAATCAAAACTGGCAACGTGCTGTGGTGGTATGTGTGCGTGTTTGAGTAATAAGATGCAAATGCTGAATGGCTGCACTAAAACTGGGCTTTTGTGCTGTTTCCCTTTGAGCAATTAAGTGTCAATTGTTTGTTCCTTTCCTTTCATGAGAAGACATGAACAGATGTGCCGCAGGAAGATGAATCGATTCAGGCCGAAGGGAATTTCCATCATATCATGCATACCGGGAGACGACTCATGGGTCATTGAAGCTATCACTGGACTGCTTTGACATTTCATTTTCCATTAAAAAAAAAACAAACATAGTTATTATCCTAACCTCTATTAACTATTCCCAGAGTAAGAACATATCTGTCTAGCTGGATGGAAAAAAAAGCAGGCCTATCAACTATAATGTGTGGGGGTGTGCTTCTCCTCCGAATGCAGTGATCGCATGCCCCTGCCAGCCTTCCTCACTATGATATTGTCTTGGCTTTGAAGGCGAGTTGTCATGCATGTTTGATCACAGGCACACACACGCGCACAAAAGACACTCAGAAGTTGTACAGTCTTGGCAGCATTGCAATTTCTAGAGCAGTGAGTTTTATTTCTGCCTTATGAAAATGTTGATCCTATGTCTCTTCTCCGCTCACATGGAATAGTTGCTAATGACCAAACACACCTCCAGAAAGAGGCCGAGAATAGAAGGACTCCTCCTCAACATCTGCTCCCTCCGTCTCCAAGAGTTCCCTGGAGAGCTGAAGGACTAGATCCCTTCCTCTCCTCACCCATCCTCCCCACTATTTAGTTAAAGGGCACACTGAAGGAGCAGGTTGTCCTGGTAACAAGTGCAGAGAAATTCAGAAATGACACAACCAAACACTTTAGTACCATCTGAGACTGAGCCACTGAAAGAACATCACAGTCATGGTCAGATCTCTCCCAGAGTCTATCAAGTCATCATCTTGATTGTGGAGCCAGGCCCCAAACAGCTTTCAATTGCTGAGATATTCTGAAAATAATGAGTTTGGTAGCTGTTGAAGGACTTGGAAAAACTATTCTTTTTCTTCTTTTTTTCAATAAAAAAAATATCTTTCCATGTTTTTGTTTCCCTTTTTCAAACATGACAATCTATCACATCATATTTTACTTTAGTGATAGCTTTACGCCACCGCGGTGGGACACAGAACACGAGCCACAGGACTTCTGTATATTGAATTGGAGTTAGTGATAAGTTTTGAGGCTCAACAATTCTCAGCTGACCAACATTAAGGCTGAAAACCCCATAATGCCACACGCTCTCATTCAACCAGAACCATTACTGAGAGTCTGTAAATGTTGCCCATACTCTCCAGCATCCATAAATAAACATCAGTATGTCCTCAGACATCATTTTAAACTTCATATGCAGACTACATATCATCCAGCTGTCTCATCTAGTTAATAAACTCCCTGTAACTGTCTGGTGGACGGATGGATGGATTTCAGCTTGATGAAATATAGCTCAGTGTAGACAAAGCAAATCTCTTTAGAGGTTTAATATGGAGGATTTAAAAAAAAAAAAAAAAGACTGTGTAGATACAAAAGTAATTCCTCTAAGCATGTGCTTTGGCTGCATTCACGCAAAATTTCCTGTGCCTTCCTGCAGGGCTCTGCGGAGGTGCGCATGAACAATCAGAAAATAGCGCTTTATTTCTCTAATTCACTGCTTTGTTCTCGCTAACATCGCTCCCCCTCGTCGTTCACCCTCTAGCTCGACCTCCGCTGCTCTATTTTTCCTACTCGGGGTCAAGTTTGAATGTGGTGTTTACAGGCAGTAGCTGACAATTGCAGCCTAGTATACCTTTAATGCCGAAATAGAACACAAGGCTGTGCTGTGAAAGATGTGCCTCCTGGAACAGTAATTTAATCTGCCACATTGTGAGGATGGAATTAGCAAGCTACATTTCTGATTTAGTGAGTACTGGAAAAAACTGGGCCGTTCAGCTCATGAATATGAGAAGATACATGATACATGGGATGATAAAAAATCATTTGGTTCAGTTTTGATTGACCAAATTTATTTGGAAACTGGATAAACTGTTAAATTCAGCTTTGCTATTTGCTATATTAAGGATTCATCCCAGCTGTTCTTTCAGCTTCTTCAACTTCATTTTTTTAGCTTTTAAATGATCCTCACTGTCATCAACACAATCGTGCAATGCTGCTGGAGCCTGTGAGCATATGGATACATAGTTACCTTAATGAAATGTTTGGTATTAAAGACTAGATGTTTTATTATAGTGGGTTAACTTGATTTTAAATATGAATTCTAAAACACCCTGGGAGTCAGTGTAGTGCAGCGTACTTTGTCTGCAGCACAGAAGACACTGCATTTGAACCAGTTGCTAACGTGAAGTCACTGAAGGAGTCAGATGCTGCATGTAAATATATTTGCACTATTTCAGGCAAGGAACAAAGAAAGGCTGGATAATTTGCTGAACTGTATTTCTAGACAAGGTTATCTTAAAATTAGGCATGTTTCTTGATTATGGAAACAACGGGACTGCACAAGAATTGCTTAGAATATGCTGATTTCTGCCCTACTGTTTTACATTTGCAGGCAAAAGCCCAAAGCAGAAGAGAATTTAGCCTAGTTACTTAGGTTTTGCATAGAACTTTGAACTCAAAGAATGTGAACATTCAGCTACTTTGAACAGTGAAAAATGAAAGACAGATCTTATTTATTTATTTATTTATTTTAAACCTTTATTTTACCAGGTAAAATATGATCAGGTGCAGTGCATGCAAAAATGGAGGAGTTGGAGAACGCAAGTGCAGAGAATAGGGTGTGTGTGTGTATATAAATATATATATATATATAGATAGATAGATAGATAGATAGATAGATAGATAGATAGATAGATAGATAGATAGATAGATAGATAGATAGATAGATAGATAGATAGATAGATAGATAATATGTACACGGTGCAGCAAAGCCACTCGATATTTTGATATTTTGCATGTGTTAAATTAGATTTAACAGCATATTTCTTTCGGGTGGTGCATTGCTGCTCAGCAAAATGAGATGAACAGTGGAGTGTAATGTAATGTTGCCTGACGGACAGCAGTAATGGGTAATAAATCCCAGGTTCAGGTGCTGTTTGATCATAAATCACACTCAGACTGTTAGCCAAAGTCAAATCCATCAGCCTGCAGTGCAACAGGGAGCACTGGGCTGGAGAAGTGTGAACAGATCTCATTTTACCTAATGTTTTGTCTCATAAAGAGTCTTAGTATACAACAGAATATTAAAAAAGAAAACATAACATTGGTGGACACTTTGTCTTTATTAGGAAAAACATCACGGGTTTATTGGTAGCAGAGGCTAAAACAGGTCAGAAATCCTGCAAGAAAACATGAGCTGGATATTAAATACTTTGTTTAGAAAACTTCTAGCACAGAAAAAAAAATGCCTGTGCTGTAATTTCAATATTTTTGATATATATTTTTTAGATCTGTCCAGATTCATGAGCCAGGGGGGTCCAGTGAATCAGAATGTATCATCTACTCTGTGGCAGAAACCCAAGCAGTGGGAAGCAGTTGAAAGGTTCACTAATATGATGTTTTGCTGCTTGTTTCTTTTACTGCAAGGTCATCATAAAGATAAAAATAATCCTCCATGACAAATTTGTTTTCAAAAGGTTTCCCTCTCCTTCTCTATCATCTCTGAGAAATACTGCCCGATAGTGCTGACTCCAATAGAATGCTTTGATCGGGGCCTGATGTATTACCCTGTCTTTCCTGTAATTCAAATGCCTCCACCACTTGTTTTGGGGAAGAACATGAAAGTGTGAAATGGTCCTTTGGGAATCCTACTTAGGGGCTTCTTTATTCCCAGACACATGTTGCGGCATGTAAAATTTCTATTCTGATAAAAACCTGTGTGCAAACACTTCTCAATAATAAAAAAAAAATGTTCTAATGCAAATACACAGCCAACTAGGCTCCATTTATCAGTGTAGCTTGAAACTGCAGACAGCAATGTGCTTGTCCTGGCCAGAGTTCAAAGTGAGATGAAAATTCTGCAGTTGATGCTTCAAGCATTCTTGATAAATTTGTCCAGAATATGATTGCAGTCAACATATAAGATATGGGACAGCAGAAATGATCCACTTACTGAGATGTAATGACTTGTTGAACTACAGACTTTGCATTCAGACTCTAATGGAGCTTCTAAGCAATGTTTACACTTTCTGCTTAGTCTCCCAGTGTCCATAAATTTGAATGGGGCAAACAGACGAATATAATATAGACCTCAGAAGTTGGTCATTGTTAATAACACACAACATGCTCCTTGGCAATTTGCTTCAGAGATAAGCTGGTTACAGAATGTCCAATTATGCCGTATGCCTGAAGGAAATGCTGCTATGTGTAATGAGCAACAATTCAGATAGTATTCTAAACATGATTTATAGTTAATGCCTGCACTAACAAGCTGTCAGCATACCTAACATGGACAATAGATTTAGAGCTCTGAACTCAGAAATA